>LBNU01007126.1:66774-132308 GCA_014162995.1 Artemisia annua
AAAAGAAAACACTTTGATGTTAGTCAACAAATTCAAAACGCATGCCTATGCAGTTCAAGTGAATGTTTTATCGTGAACAATCTAAACGCCACTGACGTCATACTGAGAATGTAAGATCTATTTCAATTAAGACGAGTACAATCTCAGTTCAAGCTCACAATCAGCTAAGATAAGCGCGAAATTACAAACCACACTTGATGAACATATATAGGCTTAACGACTGCTTGAACTTACCACGAACGACACATGACCATGGAAGAGTTTGGATGAAATCAATAGTGAACAAGATTCTGCAACTTTTTGCACAAAGTTAGAGCTGCAAGTGGTTTATAGGGGGTATGATGCTAGGCACAACATATTGCCTTTTGTATTTTAGTAACTTTGTGTTTATTCATGTGTAGTTTTTTTTTTTTTTTTTTTTTTTTTTTTTTTTTTTTTTTTTTTTTTTTTTTTTCCAAACTTGTAAAATCTGATGACTAAGTAGGAACTATCGACTTAAATGCGTAGATAGCCTATATAAGCTAGTGTTTACTAAATCACCCAACTATCAAGGCTATATTGGCTTGGTTGATCTAAAGAACCTAAATTGGGTATCGAGTCTTGGTTGAATCATCTAATCGCTTTTGATAGCAATGTCGTCTATAATGAAAAATGAAATCAAAGCAAGTTGTTATCCTCCTTATCCGTTTGAGGGTGCTTGGGATTGGTCATTTTTTCTAGCTTATTCACTTTTTTCAATCAGCACTTTGTACGCTGTCATATTTGGATCACCTAAGCTGCTTTTGATTATTTTCGAGCTAAACGAACAATATTGATCAGTAAGGATATGCTTTTCTAAGATGTTAAGATATCCATAACTCATAAATATGAACTATTAAACTTAAAAAGAAACTTATGTTTTGAATTGTTCCCATTGACTTAATGATAATTAAAAAACAAAACCAAAGACAATGAAAAATAAAACTAATGCAATTATAAATGTTGAGTTTAAATAAGACGGGAAGGGTAAAATAAAAAAAGTAGGCCGTTTGATGTTTTCAAAGGTTTTTTCGGTTCTTTTCTTGCATAGTAATGTAAATTCATATGTGGGAAAGTGTCTGAAAAAAATCTTTTTGACATTCACCAATCTTCTTCGAGGTCTTTAACTTCGTTTCTTATCTGCATCAATCGCCATAACAGCGTGTTTACTAACGGTCCTACCCACACTTGTAAAACTCACATTCACATTCACTTGACGCAATATACTTTTAACACTCCGAATATTAACCTGTATACAAAGTATAATACCGGGTGTCGAGAAGATTGAGTGCTCTTGTGGTTGAATATATTACCTTTACGGATTCCATACCATGCACTTTACTTCCTCCTTCGATCTACAAATTATACAGCTAACCTATCGAGCTTTTCAGCAAGTGTAGCATTAGGTCCCTGCAACAAAGGTCACGGCATCAAAATGAATAACGTGTCCCTAAAATTATATTCGATAGACAAAGTACAAAGAAATAGAACATTTTGAAAGACTCGTGATTTTAAGGAAATTGGAACATCGACTTAAGCATCTTAGAATTAAAACATTTTGAAATCTAACTTTTACTGCAATATATGGCTTTTTACCGTCACGAAAATCATATTTTGAGGATAACAATTAAATTATTGACTAGGCGGTAAAATTCTCAAGTATAGTTCAGAGGTTTCTATCCAATTATTGGAGTTCCACACTTCAGTTTACGCTAATGAATAAGAGTACCAAAAGTTGTAAGCTAATGTTTTTATTTGATACCACAAAAAGAAATATGAATTACTTGACAAGGCAACTTATCACATAAACATATTATCGATGATAGAGCTGATACAAAATCCACATAAAAGCATATCAGATCGAGATAAAGTTGTTTACAAACCTGAGCTTCCATGGTACTAGAACCAAAATTTGGACGCGTCAGTGCCAAAACCACTTTACTATCATCATTCAGAACCCAAATATACCTTAGCGAGTGTACATTAAACAAAAAGCTAGCAATTGCTTCCTCGCTAAAATTACAACTCTGCATTTCAAGTTTTCTTAATCTTGGGCACCCCATTGATAACGCCCTTAGTCCTTCATCGGATCCTCCTATATTATTAAGGGAAAGAAATCTTAGATTAATACCATACTTGCCGATAAACCCTAAACCTACTTCCGTCAAATGTTTCTCATAAAGATTGATGCTTAGCCTCTCAAGTTTGGTGCAACCGATTAACATAGCTCGGAACCCATTGTCTAGTGGTGTAATTGTTTCAATATCGTCTTTGTATTTAGATACACACAAATAGAAAGCACGCAAATTCTTCAAATTAGTTCCTATACACTCCAAAGCTTCATTTGAAATATCTATGAGTTCAATATTAAGATATTCCAAATCAGGTACTTAATGATAATTAAAAACAAAACCAAAGACCATGAAAAGTAAAACTAATGCAATTATAAAAGCGTAACATATGAGAATTGGTCTTTAATCTATACATTAACAAGTTGTGTAAAATCAATTGGGGTTTAGTCATCCCACATTGAGCTATGAAGAAAAGTGGCTACAAGATGTTGAGTTTAAATAAGACGGGAAGGGTAAAATAAAAAAAGTAGGCCGTTTGATGTTTTCAAAGGCTTTTTTTGAGATGTTTTCTTGCATAGTGTAAATTCAAATGTGGGAAAGTGAAAAAGTCTTTTAGACATTCAATCAGCTTACTAATATTGTCAAGATTATTTTTATTTATTTTTTATTAATATTTTTCTTTCTAAATGCTGTTCAACAAAGCACATTAGCAAGTCTATTCTCTATCATGCCATGCTTAAAATATGGTATTCAAGATCAACAGTGGTCATAGAAACACAAACTCCATAAAACCTCGACTCTCACCAATCTTCTTCGAAGACTTTAACTTTGTTTCTTAACAGCATCAATCGTGATAAATTCTTGTTTACTAATGGTCTTATAACACTCCCAGTAATACCACGTTGAAGATTGGGTGTCCAGAAGATTGGGTGTTCTTGTGGTTGCATATATTACCTTTACGGATTCCATACCACCTTACTTCCTCCTTCGATCTACAAATTATACAGCTATGCTATCGAGCTTTTCAGCAAGTGTAGCACTAGGTCCCTGCAACAAAGGTCATGGCATCAAAATGAATAACGTGTCTCTATAATGTTTGGAAAAAATATTGTGACAGAAATTCTATTTGGTAGACAAAGTACAAAGAAATAAAACATTTTGAAAGACTCGTGACTTTAAGCAAATTGGAAGATCAACTTAAGCATCTTAGAATTAAAACATTTTGAAATCTAACTTTTACTGCAATATATGGCTTTTTAGTTTTTACCATCATGAAAATCATATATTGTGGATAACAATTAAATTTCAGACTTGGCGGTAAAATTTTCAAGTATATATCAGAGGTTTCAATCCAATTATTGGAGTTGCTCACTTCAGTTTACGCTACCGAATAAGAGTATCAAAAGTTGTAAGTTAATGTTCTTATTTTTTTACCACAACAAGAAACACGAATTTCTTGACACGGCAACTTATCACGTAACCATATATGTCAGATAGAGTTATTTACAAACCTGAGCTTCTGTGGTGCTAGAACCAAAATTTGGACGCGTCAGTGCCAAAACCACTTTACTATCATCATTCAGAACCCAAATATACCTTAGAGAGTGTACATTAAACAAAAATCTAGCAATTGCTTCCTGGCTAAAATTACAACACTGCATTTCAAGTTTTCTTAATCTTGGGCACCCCATTGATAACGCCCTTAGTCCTTCATCGGATCCTCCTATATTAGCAAGAGAAAGATATCTTAGATTAATACCATACTTGCCGATAAACCCCAGACCTACATCCGTCAAATCTTCCTCACAAAGATTGATGCTTAGCCTCTCAAGTTTGGTGCAACCGATTAACATAGCTCGGAACCCATTGTCTAGTGGTGTAATTGTTTCTATATCGTCTTTGGGTTTACATACACGCAAATAGAGAGCACGCAAATTCTTCAGATTAGTTCCCATACACTCCAAAGCTTCTATTGAAATATCCGTGAGCTCAATATATAGATATTCCAAATTACGACATCCTTGTGCCACAGCAATGAGTCCCACGTGAGTCCCGGAGCAATACCTAAAGGTGAGCTTGCGCAATTTTTTGCAAAACTGACTTATTACTTGCAACCCCTTGTCTCCACATACATCTTCGGTATCGAGGACTTCCAAGTTGGGACACCTCTGAATAAATGAACACTGACACTGACAATTTGCTTCAACATCCAGATAGTAAAATTCCAATTCCCTTAGCTGATTCAAAAGAGGGTATACAAACGAAAGTGAAGGTTCACGAAAATCATATATTCCTAGACAACGAATAGTCGATGGTAAATTAAAACTACCATACTCCATATCTTCTCTATAAATAGCCCCCTTGAAATGTTCTAATTTAACAGCATGGCTAAAAGCATCTCCTAGGTCATCATCTATAAAGCTTGTACAAACATTTAGAGATACTAAAGATTTGCAACAATTTTTAACCAGAAGTGCAACATCTTTAACATCAAATTGATCACAAATGTACTTAGAAGAGAACGTTTCAATGCCTGCATTACGCAAAGCCAGTTCTTGTAACCATTTCACGCATCCTCCATCCAGATCTTTAAGGGCTAAACACAACGTCCTTAACTCATTACAACCCTTGGAAATATGCATTAGTCCATTCTCGGAAATCCCTTCACAATCAACAATCTTTAAAACCTTTAAATCTTTACCTCGGGTTCTAGCCAAGAGCTCGAGATCCGAATCATGAATAGCCATATTACGAATGTGAAGTGATTTCAAGCACTTAAACGAAGTAGATATTTCTTGAATCCATGGGGTGATGTTAGCACCGGATTTCTGTGTCCAATCAATTCCACACGGATATCCTTTTAAGGTTAGGGACTCGAGAAACGGAAAGCGTTGAGATAAATGCAATGGCGTGGGAGCGTAATGCAAGTGAACAGTTACGTGTTTTCGTGTCATAGAATCGATCTCATACCATCTACCGCAAACCAAAGAAACCGAGTTTCGATCACTAGGATCGTGTATGTAAGGTATAACACAGTTAGCAACTGTCTCCATTGGGTTTATTGATAATTTCATATACCTAAATTGCAAAAACATAAACACGTCAAAACATTAGTTGTTATAAACCTAGTTTGACAGCAACATAAGAAATCAGCAAAAAGTAAGCCAATATTTGATATAAAGTACTATGTAGTAAAAATTAGTTGTCGAAATTTGTGCATTATAAATCATAAAAAAATAATAATAAAAAAAAAATAAATAAATAAAATAAAATCTTACGATGGATTAAACAGATGTGTGTTTTTCTTCGTCGTGTGAGCTTTTTTATTATCGTANAAGATTGATGCTTAGCCTCTCAAGTTTGGTGCAACCGATTAACATAGCTCGGAACCCATTGTCTAGTGGTGTAATTGTTTCTATATCGTCTTTGGGTTTACATACACGCAAATAGAGAGCACGCAAATTCTTCAGATTAGTTCCCATACACTCCAAAGCTTCTATTGAAATATCCGTGAGCTCAATATATAGATATTCCAAATTACGACATCCTTGTGCCACAGCAATGAGTCCCACGTGAGTCCCGGAGCAATACCTAAAGGTGAGCTTGCGCAATTTTTTGCAAAACTGACTTATTACTTGCAACCCCTTGTCTCCACATACATCTTCGGTATCGAGGACTTCCAAGTTGGGACACCTCTGAATAAATGAACACTGACACTGACAATTTGCTTCAACATCCAGATGGTAAAATTCCAATTCCCTTAGCTGATTCAAAAGAGGGTATACAAACGAAAGTGAAGGTTCACGAAAATCATATATTCCTAGACAACGAATAGTCGATGGAAAATTAAAACTACCATACTCCATATCTTCTCTATAAATAGCCCCCTTGAAATGTTCTAATTTAACAGCATGGCTAAAAGCATCTCCTAGGTCATCATCTATAAAGCTTGTACAAACATTTAGAGATACTAAAGATTTGCAACAATTTTTAACCAGAAGTGCAACATCTTTAACATCAAATTGATCACAAATGTACTTAGAAGAGAACGTTTCAATGCCTGCATTACGCAAAGCCAGTTCTTGTAACCATTTCACGCATCCTCCATCCAGATCTTTAAGGGCTAAACACAACGTCCTTAACTCATTACAACCCTTGGAAATATGCATTAGTCCATTCTCGGAAATCCCTTCACAATCAACAATCTTTAAAACCTTTAAATCTTTACCTCGGGTTCTAGCCAAGAGCTCGAGATCCGAATCATGAATAGCCATATTACGAATGTGAAGTGATTTCAAGCACTTAAACGAAGTAGATATTTCTTGAATCCATGGGGTGATGTTAGCACCGGATTTCTGTGTCCAATCAATTCCACACGGATATCCTTTTAAGGTTAGGGACTCGAGAAACGGAAAGCGTTGAGATAAATGCAATGGCGTGGGAGCGTAATGCAAGTGAACAGTTACGTGTTTTCGTGTCATAGAATCGATCTCATACCATCTACCGCAAACCAAAGAAACCGAGTTTCGATCACTAGGATCGTGTATGTAAGGTATAACACAGTTAGCAACTGTCTCCATTGGGTTTATTGATAATTTCATATACCTAAATTGCAAACATAAACACGTCAAAACATTAGTTGTTATAAACCTAGTTTGACAGCAACATAAGAAATCAGCAAAAAGTAAGCCAATATTTGATATAAAGTACTATGTAGTAAAAATTAGTTGTCGAATTTGTGCATTATAAATCATAAAAAAATAATAAAAATAAAATAAAATAAAATAAAATAAAATCTTACGATGGATTAAACAGATGTGTGTTTTTCTTCGTCGTGTGAGCTTTTTTATTATCGTACTTTTGCCTCACGAGCTTAGGTTTTGGTTTATTTTATAGGTTAGTATATGCTTATTTTCTTGGGCTTATTTTAATGTGTATGGGCTTACATGTATTTATCGCGTTAGCCCGTAAAATTTAAAATAAGTTGTTTGAAGAAAAATCGGAATCATATAAGCTGGAAATAAGTTTTTTTCTAAAATAAAGTTTTAGATTAGTTTTCTTTAAGGTGTTTCTTACTTATTATGTCTTAGCTTGTATAAACTTATAAGCCTAGAATTGAAGTTTTAATAAACCGTAAAGAAAACAAAGGCCCCTTTCGAAATAGAACACATTACAAATGCCATAAATTTCTCATGTCTATAGTGTTATTGTTCATCGGGAGCCTTTTTGGGATCTTCAAACGGTCCGCTCTATGCTCACTACGGAAAAAATGAAGTTAAAGTCACGGGTGCAAGATACATTTGTTGATTCTACTTCATCCTCACCAGTGGTGTTATTGGCCAATTCTGGTTCTAATGCTCGCTGTTCTTCTCCTACGGAAAAGGTACACAAACCTTGCTTCAATTTTAATAAGGTGTCGTGTCGTTTTGTTTCATATTGCAAATTTCTACATAATGGAATTCACGGTAACCCTTCTTTGTCGTCAAATCGTGGCCTTAGTTTAAATGTTACATCCTCATCCAATTTGACACAAAATGACTTGTTAACCTTACAAGGCCTTTTGGCTAAATTGGGATGTCATGGCTCTCCAAATATTGCACCACCTGTTAATACCCAGCCAGCCCAACATATTTACTTATCCCCTTCCAGCCCAACCTATGTCGTCGTTAAACTGCTGTTGCAGCAGAAACCGTGCATTTCCAGGTTTAGTCCGGGAAAAGGAAAAATTCTACCAAAACTGTAAAATCACCCAAAAATATGATACAAACTGTCCACTTATTCATTCCAAAACAATCAAACGAAGTCATAGTTCTCGAAAATAACGATACAATTAAGCTAATACTAATATCANTGATTCTACTTCATCCTCACCAGTGGTGTTATTGGCCAATTCTGGTTCTAATGCTCGCTGTTCTTCTCCTACGGAAAAGGTACACAAACCTTGCTTCAATTTTAATAAGGTGTCGTGTCGTTTTGTTTCATATTGCAAATTTCTACATAATGGAATTCACGGTAACCCTTCTTTGTCGTCAAATCGTGGCCTTAGTTTAAATGTTACATCCTCATCCAATTTGACACAAAATGACTTGTTAACCTTACAAGGCCTTTTGGCTAAATTGGGATGTCATGGCTCTCCAAATATTGCACCACCTGTTAATACCCAGCCAGCCCAACATATTTACTTATCCCCTTCCAGCCCAACCTATGTCGTCGTTAAACTGCTGTTGCAGCAGAAACCGTGCATTTCCAGGTTTAGTCCGGGAAAAGGAAAAATTCTACCAAAACTGTAAAATCACCCAAAAATATGATACAAACTGTCCACTTATTCATTCCAAAACAATCAAACGAAGTCATAGTTCTCGAAAATAACGATACAATTAAGCTAATACTAATATCAGAATGCAAACAACATAATGATGTCAATACAAATACAAATCACATACTAAATCCCTAATCGTCATCAGATTGAGATTCACCATCACCATCTGCATCATCATGTACCATCTGGCTAGTTCCAGAAGCAAAGGTTGGGTTGTAAAGTTGATGGTTGGGAAGAAACCCTTGGGGAGTAGAGCTAGGGTCGGGAACCACTGAGGGAGTGCACATTGGGGGAGGGGTGAAGAATGAGGAAAAAACTCCTTCTGCTTGTTGTCGGTTCAAGTAAGCAAAAAAGTCGGCAACGACGTTTTCTATACTTGCAGCTGCCTGCGTAACTCGCTCAGATTGTTCCATCCACCTCGCTCTTTCCGCCGCCTGTTCCCTCATCATCCGAGTAAAATCATCAACACGTACCAACTGGCTCGTTCCCGTAGCAAAGGTTGGGCTGTAAAGGTTATGGTCGGGAAGAAACCCTTGGGGAGTAGAGCTACGGTCCGGAACCACCGAGAGAGTGTACATTGGGGGAGGGGTGTAGGATGAGGAAAAACCTGCTTTTGCTTGTTGTCGGTTGAAGAAAGCAAAAAACTCGGTAAGGTTCTTTTGGGTACTTGCAACTGTCTGTGCAGCTCGCTCAACTTTTTCTATCTCCCTTGTTGTTTCTACCGCCTGTTCCCTCATCATCTGAGCAACTTCTTCCCGGGTACAATAATCTTTGGTAGGTTGTGCGCTGCTGTTAGAAACCTGTAAATCACCCAAAACGATGTCAACACAAATACAAATCACATACTAAATCCCTACTCGTCATCAGATTGAGAATCACCATCACCATCATCACGTACATGGATTTACAGATTTGACAAGATAGCTTTATCACTCCCTACCTCTTGGATGAAACATATACTATCTATGATAGAGACGATGCAAAATCTAAATAAAAGCATAATAGATATACTTATTTACAAACCTCGAAATCTGGACGGGTGAGCCGCAATCTAGTATCATTATCGCTGTTAAACCAAATATACCGTAGCGATTTTATATTTAACCAAAAATCCTTGACTGCTTGATAGCTAAAGGGACAATTCGTCAATTCCAATTTTTTTAATTTTGGGCACCCCTTTGATAACTCCATAAGGCCTTCATCGGATCCGCCAATACTAGCAAGAGACAGATCTCTCAAATTAACACCATACTTACCGATAAACCCCAAACCTACATTTGTCAAAGCTTCGGGATAAAGATCAAGAGTTAGCCTCTCAAGTTTGCTGCAACCGATCAACATAGCTCGGATCCCATTGTCTAGTGGTAAAATTGTTTTGTATTCTTCATCTTCTTTTTGCTGTGCACGGATATAAAAAACACGCAAATTCTTCAAATTAGATCCTATACACTCCAAAGCTTCATTTGAAATATTAGTGAGTTCGACATGTAAATATTCCAAATCTGGACATCCTTGTGCCACAGCCATTAATCCCACATGAGTCCCGGAGTAAACAGTCAATTTGCGCAATTTCTTGCAATCCTGGCTAATAAAGCTCAATCCGACATCTCCACACACGTGCTCCGTATGAAGAATTTCCAAGTTAGGACACCTCTGAAGAAAGAAACACTGACAAGACCACTCGTGTGGAACATCTAAACCCTTAAAGTCCAATTCCCTTAACTGATTCAATAGGGGTTCAACAAACCGAATAGAACCTTCAGGCAAATAACTTAAGCCTAAACTATGAATACTCGAGGGGAACTTAAAACCGCTATACTGCTCGTCTTCATCAAAATAAGCGCCGAAAAAATCTTGCAAGTTAACAGCATTACTAATGGCCTGTGCTGCATCGTCTATAAGACATGAATCAACTCTTAGCGAAACTAAAGACTCCCTACATTTTTCTACAAGGAATGCAACATCTTCTTGACCAAAGGGAGTATTAATAGCATCAATATACGAGAACTTCTCAATCCCTGTTTTACGCAACGCCAGCACGCGTAACCATTTCCCACGTTCCTCTACCACCTCGTCACCGACAACCAAATCAACTTTTTCCAAACATAATTCTCTCAACTCGCTAAAGTGCTTAGCAACACACATTAGCCCATTCTCTGAAAACCCTTCACACATAAAAATTTTCAAACTCGTCAGATCCTTCCCTCGGGTTTTTGCAAGGAAGTCGAGATCAGAATCACGAATAACTGAATGACGAATACGGAGCGATTTTAAGCGTGTAAGAGAGACAGATATTTCCCGAATCCACTCATTTACGTCATCAATTCCTCCAGTAACACATTTTATTCCTTTTATTGTTAGGGATTCGAGAGACGGAAACCGTTTAGATAAACGAGACGGTGTGGGTGCGTAATGCACGTGCACGGTCAAGTGCTTACGTGTGAAACAATCGATCTCGTTCCATCTACGACAAACCAACGAAACAGAGTTCCTGTCATCACCATTCTGTATGTATGGAATAACACAGTTGAATACAGTGTCCATTGAAGACATTCGGACCCTCCTTCAAGTAGTAAAAAAAACACGTAAGACAGCAACTCAAATAGCAATAAAAACACGTTAAAATGCACAATGAAAAGAACATTAAACTATAAAAAGCAACATAAACAACATTAAAAACAACAAAAATGTAAAAATGCAAAAACCGGCAACCTATACAGCACTAAAAAAGCAGCAAAATAATCAATAAAAGAACAAAACTAAAAAGAGCAAAACTAACAGCAACTTATTAGAAATATATACTACTATCGTGACTTACTGACTTATGATAAATAGACTACTAAAAATAGAAATATACTACTGACTAAGCTTATTTGGCCGGCTTATATTTATGAACTTATTTTTTTCAATTTAGTTTGTTAAAGCTTACTTAGCAGACTTACGAGCTTAGGCTTATGAGCTTACTGGCTTATTAAACCTTTTTTGTTATAAAGCTTATAAGCTCATTTTTAGGCTTATGAGCTTACTGGCTTATTAAACCTTTTTTGTTATAAAGCTTATAAGCTCATTTTTAGGCTTATGAGCTTACTGGCTTATTAAACCTTTTTTTTATAAAGCTTATAAGCTCATCTTTTAGGCTTACGAGCTTACTGACTTATTAAACTTTTTTTTTAAAAAAGCTTATAAGCTCATCTTTTAGGCTTATGAGCTTTTCAAAAGTTCAATAAGCCGACAAGACAAAATACGCTTAAACAAACACTCCCTAAGCTCATAAGCCGGTGTTTATCTATTCTTAATTGATGGGCTTATGAGCTTATCAAACAAATATCCTAGACAAACACTGGCTTATCATATTTTGAATAAGCTCATAAGCCCCAAAAATTTAAGCTTATGAGCTTTTCAAAAGGCCGGAAAAATAAGCTTAAACAAAAACCACCTAATAAGCTCATAAGCCACAATAAGTAGGAATCAAAAAGTTGAAATGATGAAGTAAACCTGATAAGCGAATCAAAGCAGGGATCTAATTAACAAGTACAAGTGAAGTAAAGGGACTGATATCATTCGGGTCGACCCACATCTCTTTTAAAATGGTACTCTATTTGGATTTAACAAGTACTGACACTTCACTACCATAATAAAGTTAGAGTTAACTACATAAATGGTCCTTGTGATTTGTCGGGTTTTACGGATTCAACATTTTTCATTTTCGTTACAGGTTCAGTCAGTGTGGTCTTTCTATTAGACAGGCTGGGTTTAGGGGTGTCATTCGGGCTTACTCGACCAGAACCCGACCCGAGTCAATTCGGGTCGGGTCAATCTGGGCAAAAGTTATATCCGGGTCAGCCTGAATTGACCCGAGTTCTAAACAAGGTCGGGTTCGGGTATGTTTATTTTAGCTTTGACCTGAATTGACCCGAACCCGACCAACCCGAATCAATTAACACTAAACATATTGAAGTAAAATGGACCTACCCTTTCACTCTTCCACGGACTGATACATGTACCGAATGCTCATACGGGAAAGTTGACTAGACCCGAACCCGAACTTGTCTTACACAAGATGAACTTGTCTTCCACTCTCCCAAACCCATGTACCAATGATAAACCATGACCATCACATATCAATGATGACTTACATAACACCACCCCGATAAGAAAATCGACATACATAATAGAATGGATTGTATAATCCAACTTACATAATCCAAAATATAACCAAACTCTAAATCGAGCCTAGTTTGGAATTAAGAACCAGAACCCAATCAATCTGCTGTTAAAAAATCGAAACCCTAAGATTGGGAATCGACTATAATCATGAAGGAACANTTTTCAAAAGTTCAACAGGCCGGAAAAATAAGCTTAAACAAAAACCACCCAATAAGCTCATAAGCCACAATAAGTACGAATCAAAAAACTAATAAAAAAGTTGAAATGAACGAAGTAAACCTGATAAGCGAATCAGTGCAGGGATCTAATTAACAAGTGAGGGACTGATATCATTCGGGTCGACCCGCATCTCTTTTAAAATGGTACTCTATTTGGATTATCTATCAAGTACTACATAAATGGTCCTTGTGATTTGTCGGGTTTTACGGGTTCAACCATCTTTCATTTTCGTTACACGTTCAGTCAGTGTGGTCTTTCTGTTAGACACGCTGGGTTTAGGGGTGTCATTCGGGCTTACTCGACCCGAACCCGACCCGAGTCAATTCGGGTCGGGTCAATCTGGGCAAAAGTTATATCCGGGTCAGCCTGAATTGACCCGAGTTCTAAACAAGGTCGGGTTCGGGTATGTTTATTTTAGCTTTGACCTGAATTGACCCGAACCCGACCAACCCGAATCAATTAACACTAAACATATTGAAGTAAAATGAACCTAGACCCGAACCCGAGTTCTAAACAAGGTCGGGTTCGGGTATTTTTGTT
This sequence comes from Artemisia annua, assembly GCA_014162995.1. Classification (NCBI taxonomy): domain Eukaryota; kingdom Viridiplantae; phylum Streptophyta; class Magnoliopsida; order Asterales; family Asteraceae; genus Artemisia; species Artemisia annua. The sequence goes on from LBNU01007126.1 coordinate 80,110, forward strand.
TTTGGAGGCTTGACCCGAGTTTATCCAAACCCAACCGGGTCAACCCGAATGACACCCCTAATTGGAGGGATTATGGTTAGCAAGTGTGTGTGCGTGTAACTATGTGTTTGTATCGATCGAGGATTGAAGATGAGAAAGAAAGGCTTAAAAAGTTATGCAGTTTGTTTTAAATTTGAATGTCTACTAGGCATACCAGATCTTTTTAAAATTCACTAAGAATTTCGACACATTTTGATAAATATAAATATATTAGTCTTTAGCATTTGGCCTAAATAGAAATACTTTGTATTATCTCAGTTAGCTATTTATATATTTCTCACAAATTCATAATTTGCCAAACAATTTTGGTTCTCACAAACATCAATAAAGTTGCAAATTTACATAAAAGTTTATACACTTCTCATTTCAAAGTGAGAATTGTGAAAGTATTGTTGGTAGATGAATGTTTTTGAGCCAGGATAATGCACTCGTCGGATGTAGCGAGATTGTTTTTCACACATTTTTTAGTGTGATGTGTATTTCATTTTTGGTTACGTGACCGGTAAGTATGAAACTTGATTGTGATAAAAAAAAAATAATAATAAATAATATCATCTCATATTATCAAATTCAATTTCATGGTGTGATATATTTTCGAGCCTCCAATCGATATTTGATTCACTAAACCACACAAACCACTATGTTTATTTTACGCATTAATCATATATACTTACACAAAGAAGCTTCTCCTTATAAACAATACATGGATATTGTAATGCCATGCTTAAAAAGAAGATGATGACAATTACTGTTTTAAGTAGTTAAAAAGAAATAAGTCACGTACTTGTTATTATTAAGTAGTTCTTGGCATATTTAATTAAAATCTATGTTTTAATTTGGTAGAACCAAAACCATATATTTACAGGATCTTTTGGGTATTTACGAAAGCTTGAAGTAAAATAAAATAAAAATTCAAAAGGAAGGACAAAGAGCACGGCTTGATCTCATGACCCCTACCACTTGAAGGTGGTAAGAACGAACCTCTTGCCGTACTGGCGTACTCTCAACCCTTCCCCATGCTATCTTTTCTCAAATAATAATATATATACGTGAAAGTGCCACATCTTTACCATCACATTCATCACAAATATACCTAAAAGAGAACGTTTCAATTCCCGCATGAGAAGAGATCAATGAGAACAAATTTCAGCCACACATTTCAAATGATGGAGAAGAAATTTAAAGAGAGATGCATTTATGTTTGCAGATGCATATGAAATGTGCGGTTATGGTTTTTTCTCACTCTTGACATTTTTTTAATTTTATTAACCATTTCACGCACCCTCCACTCCATCCTTAGAAATATACAATTATGCATTAGTCCGTTCTCGGAAATCCCTTCACACTAAACAATCTTTAAAACCTTTATAGTTTCAAAATGTATGAAAGTGACAACTTGTTGAGTGCTATATTAATAACCATTGCAGATCATCTCGTAATTTTTAATACAAGCACTATCTCAACATATATGAACTGCTACCTATTATGAATAACTAGGAAATATTTTATTAAGAGTGGGAAACTTTGCGCATGTACGACTAAGAACCAAGGTCAAGAGGCGTGTTTCATGAAGGATGAGAAGGGTCGAGTTTAACCGCGAATTTGAAAGTGACTCTAATGATTTGGTGAACACACCTGCAGACAGTGAGTAGGTTGAAGCTCGTCAAATAATTCATAAGCCGACACGTCACTGAAGGTGACTTTGCCGTAGCCCAAAAGTGTGTCACATGCTGCCTAACTATACAGATTTAAGAGAGATGTACTCGTAATAAGATACCAATAAACCAAGCCAAAAAGACCAACCATCACAAAATCTAAGTATCATACATAAAGATGCTATGCACAATAATCTCAGAGAACAAACTCATCCATCTGCGGTTTTGACATCAAAACAGCCAGTTTTAGCTCACCATTCCGACAAAGCTTCACCGGATTCTTAAAAATAGCAACTTGAGCCGTTTTATCACCTGACAAAGCTACACGAGCTATGCTAAAAGATTCACCTTTCTTAACTGCAAACTGCCACTCTTTAACTGATATCTCAAACCAGTCCTTTGATGCAGAATCTGTAGTTTTCACTTCAATGTATTCCTTTCGGTTATTATGATCATAAACTTCAATGTCATACGGTAGCCCCGTCTCACTAGCTTCATTCACCCATTTCACAAGCTTTGTCCTGTCTTTTTTAGAGTAGTAGTTGAATGCCACTTCCTCACCTCGTCTTCCCGTAAGTAGCGCCTGCTGTACATTGACTTGGCCATGAGAAAGTTGATCATTCTGACTAAAACTCGTATGACCATCTTGGTCAACCAAAGAAGGTTCAAAATTGACACGGTTAGCCACATTGGTTACACTATCACCCTCAACATTTGAACTTGTAGAATTTTCAAGAATTTCCACCTTAGTAGTCGAGGGTACTTTTAGATCCACACGCTTAGCCACATATTGCATCTTAGGGGCAGATTGCCAGCTGGAGGGAGGCCAGTTTTTGTTTCCTCGAGTTGAGGAACTATTAGCCACATTGGTTACACTATCACCCTCACCATTTGAACATGTAGAAATTTCAAGAGTTTCGACCTGATTAGTTGAGGGTACTTTTAGATCCACACGCTTAGCGACATATTGCATCTTAGGGGCAGATTGCCAGCGGTAGGGAGGCCAGTTTTTGTTTCCTCGAGTTGAGGAACTATGTTTGACGGTTCTTTTGGTGACACGTGCTGTGGTTGATGTCTCAGTATTAAATGTCATAGGTTGAATTGACCATATCGGTTCTTCTTCCGCCAGTTTTGGCACTTTTTGGCTATTTAAGACAAAAGTTTCTATTTGCTCTTCTGTTGAACCTGATTTGGCCATTGTTGTAATCAAGTGAAGAAAATTAGCCAAGTGCAGTTCAGGATCCCCGTTGATCAGAAAACGAGTAAGCTCCATGAATATTGAATGAGAATCTGATTCACGTGTTGCATACAGAATATCATCCTAGTGTGAATCAGCACATAAACATGTTTAGTATAAGCTCAAACTTCTATAAATAGTATCGACAAGGTACAATGTCTGTAAATCAGGGATACATTATTAAATTCGGCTAATTAAATTGACTGCAATGGTAAAGTTGAGTAAGTATTTATGTCATTTTGGCTTTTCTTTACTATAATTAAAATTTTGCAGGTGGTTATCGGTCCCAATAGTTGATACACATGTAAAAATGAGTATAATACCTGAAGGAGGCAACTACAGTCATGCCTCTTCTTTGATGCCATATTTGATCGCCTTATAACGTTCTTATAGAATAACTTTTCAACAACAACAATCTGCAGTCGATTCAGCTTTTCAAATCCTGATAGCCTGAGTTGTTGATATCTTTCATGATGTCTGTAACAGATGTAACGCTGAGCGTAAGGAAGAACCCAGCTCACCAACGAAATTCCATAGCTGTTGTTGACAGGCCCGTAATATATTGCTTCACGAGTAACAACCTGCAGTGGATTTTAAGGACTGGTTAATTTCCACCTGATATCATTGAGAATTATAAGATACCCACGGAATCTGTCACATTTTATCTGAAGGGGTTTACAAGTCTGTTAAAGTTACTTACATGACGGTAAATATTCAGAAAATGATAATCGTTTACAATAGAAGACCATAAAAGATAGTGTTTGGATGTGCTATAACCAAGTGAAATTGTAATAACTGAAAATGAAAATAAAAACAGACACTTGGACAAAGACACTTTCTGCAGAAATGTTTATGACATGAAGTTAAAAGTCCCTAAACTTCGAGTAACAAGCTTATATAGGTCATATTTGTTTTTCCGTAGATAATCAGTTTTGTTGCAACTGGTAACTGATTATTTGACCACCTAATGTGTTATGTTGAAATATTCATTTATCCTAACCTTTTTCGACTTCAAGTCACAATAATCATATAATCAGCACACTAAAACACAAATCCAAAGACCCCAAACCAAAAGATGAAAATAATGAGAACGAGGGACAACCTCTGAGAGAGCAGGGATTCCTAGTGCTTTCATGAAAGCAGAAACCTTCACTTGAAGCATTGCTTTTTCTTCATCAGTGAGTTCACACAAGCAAAAAAGATTGATAATATTTGACTCCTCAAATTCATCAGCAAGCATTTCGTCATCACACCAACACACGAATCCAAATGATGGATGTAAAGAGACCCATTTATCACATGATGTCGGAAGCACCTTCATTTCCTTTTCTTCAAGATTTCTTTTCAGCATTTCAACGCCCTCAACACTTAGGGCTCCAGATTTGAGCCCGTCACTCCACATTACAAAAACATCAAATACCTGTCAATAGAATTCAAAATTGAGACAAAGTCATTATGTCACACAACGTGATTAATTCTTTACTTACAAAGGTTGATGCAAGTTATGTTTTTTATATCTCTAACTAGTGTGGTAAATTGGACAGAGTTCTACCTTTTTGGCGGCCTCTGATGGAGTTTGTTCAGCTGATAAATGACGTAAAAATGCAAGGTAATCTAGAAGCGGAGGGTTCTCATTTACACCACATTCATTAACAAAAAAGTCATGAAGGCTTGGATATAAGTTACTTAGCATTTTGCTTTCACTTTTTGGATGGATCATACTATCATGCCAAAAGACTTCCTGTGGGGATAAAAGCACACCAGAAACAACTTCACTCGACGAAGCCGATGTAAGGGGAACAAATATAGACAATCCACTGTGTAATATCGCCATGTTAGTCTCATTTGAAGAGCCCAGTTGCTTCCATACGAACGAGTAGAACCTTGACATCTGTGATATGCTGAAGTAAACAAACATAAACGTGTGATCATATTGCTATAGTTATGAGCATTCCTTGATTTAGAAAACGCGCAAACAGATAATGAAAATTTACCTTGCTTTAAAAGATGAGGCAGATCTTTTCCAAACTTCGAGAACAGATAAAGCATCATGAAGGGTAACAGCAATCTTAAAACCAATGCTAGTCACCAACTTCTCATTTTGAATCTGTTATGTCCAAACAAAAAACCACAAACTGTAAAGTTTTGCAAATAAAAAATAATAATAATAATAAAAAAAAAAGAAAAAAAAAAGAAAAAAAAAGAAAAATGTGTCAAGCGAATGAAATGAAGTTTTATTGGGAAGAGCAAATGGACCTTCGGAACAGCATAAGGAGCATTATCACCAAGAATTGCGCGCACCGCATCACAATCATTGAACAAATCCTTTGGATAACAGAGCCCATTGTCTACACTGGACACCACCCACTGAACATCACCGAGAGCACTTACCAACGAAGACTTGAAAGCCTTACTTTCACCGTGCATGTTGCAATAAGCGACAACTTTATCACTATAATATTCATCCCAAATTTCATCAAGAACCTCCAAAAGATGCTTGCATTTTTCACAATCACCGCTCGACGACACTTTTGCTAGTAAATCAACCAATTCTCGAGACTCCCAGTCAGTGACAGTTGATCCAGGCGGAACACTCTCTTTCTCCAACGTCATATTTGTGAGAACAACTTGAGATGAAATAGAAACAGTTTTTTCAACTCGAACAGTTTGCACAAAATCAGTTATTCCAACTTCCTGTAAAAAACTTCTCCAGTTTACCATCGATATACCAGGTGGATACATCATATAAGTATTGTCGACCTCATACCATTTTACATCAATGCCACAGATCAACCTACTAATATCAATATGATTTCCAAATTCATTACCGAAATGGATTTCAACCTCAGATGGTAGAACAAAACCATGATTGGTTAAAATATAAGCTTTATTATAAACCTCAGAGATTATGTCCTCCCGTTCAGTCCCACAATCTGAGCAACTAGATTGTAAGTGAACCATTATAAATGATAAGTACTCTGTCATGAGATCAGTATTCACTATATTTTTCTTGTCACAAATAGCTGGCAAAACATGTGCTTTTACTATCTCATGTTCGGATAACCATTTGACACCAACTTTCAAAAGCATTTGAGTTAAGTTATTGGTGACAGGGCCATCGAAAATTGCGGGATTAACAATTCGAAGATTGGCAAACAACCTTGTAAAGGCTTTGAGATTGTCCCACGAACCATTTAAACTCATCCAAATCATACCTACTTCAATTGAACTGTAACAACCGCTTAAAAGTGGAATGAAAGGCGTTTTCCTCAGGGTATTCATAACATCAGAGCCGACTTTGAAAGCATCAGTGTTCAGAATGGACATTGAATGTAATTCATTAAGCCAAGATGATAACCACTTATGGCCCATTGCTGTTAAACCATCTTTGGTACAACATAAAGAAGATAACATCTTAACCAAGATTTTAGGCCCATAGCTCTCGATACCCAATGCTCTTGCAAGTGAATCCGGTAGTTCTATATCCTTATTCAAGTATCCAAGACCAATATGCTTCTGAATCAAGCTATCGGGTAAAAGAGTACGAACCTGTTCATTCCAATTTCTTAGTACCCGACACGGTGGGACCCACTTCTCATTTTCACCTTCTAGAAGCAAACAGTTAGACGTGCATAGCTTTGATATGATCATCCTAGGAAGAGAAGCAAAAAATCCATGCACTTCGCCAAGAAGAGGAACATAACTCATAAAGACGGAAATGCCCTTTCCAGGACAATCCTTGAAACCAGGAAGACTGCAAAAAGATTGCTGTGAACTCACAAACAAGTTTGGGAACTCTGATAGCAGAAACTGGTTCCATAGACTATCACCGTCAACTTCTTCTCTTGATGAAGGAAGAACAAAATCACCTTGGATTATAAATTTTAAACCATATGTTCGGAGAGGAAGAAATGCAAAAACATGCTGCTGATCTAGCTTTGGAATGTAATTACCATTTCCTGATACTTCAACAGCAAATGCAACCGAAATTTCAGTAGTTTTGACATCGTTTCGTATACCGTTAGCCTGAAGTTCCCGAGAGTCAACGAACCAAGTCAATGTCTCATTCCCGATGGAAACATTCGTTAATCCATTTCCAGTTATTTGTTTCCTCATGACGACAAATGAATCGTTAAGCATATCTCTAAACTTGATACATTGAAGACGATGAAGAAAAAGTAACAAAGATGGATGAAGATCGTCGGGTAAAAGAGTACGAACCTGTTCATTCCAATTTCTTAGTACCCGACACGGTGGGACCCACTTCTCATTTTCGCCTTCTAGAAGCAAACAGTTAGACGTGCATAGCTTTGATATGATCATTCTAGGAAGAGAAGCAAAAAATCCATGCACTTCTCCAAGAAGAGGAACATAACTCAGAAAGACGGAAATGCCCTTTCCAAGACAATCCTTAAAACCAGGAAGGCTGCAAAAAGATCGCTGTGAACTCACAAACAAGTTTGGGATCTCTGATAGCAGAAACTGGTTCCATGGACTATCACCGTCAACTTCTTCTCTTGATGAAGGAAGAACAAAATCACCTTGGATTATAAATTTTAAACCATATGTTCGGAGAGGAAGAAATGCAAAAACATGCTGCTGATCTAGCTTTGGAATGTAATTACCATTTCCTGATACTTCAAGAGCAAATGCAACCGAAATTTCAGTAGTTTTGACATTGTTTCGTATACCGTTAGCCTGAAGTTCCCGAGAGTCAACGAACCAAGTCAGTGTCTCATTCCCGATGGAAACATACGTTAATCCATTTCCAGTTATTTGTTTCCTCATGACGACAAATGAATCGTTAAGCATATCTCTAAACTTGATACATTGAAGACGATGAAGAAAAAGTAGCAAAGATGGATGAAGATCTGAAAACATAGATTTGATGTTCTCCTCAGCAGTAGTTTCTGTTGACTTTGACTTCAACGGAAGGATAATGCATGTGTTGTACTTGTAGTTGTGTGTGCTCACTTTATCAGTAGTGTCAAATGAGACCAGGTTTGTGAAATAGTTGATATCACAAGGAGGTACGATTGTTGGCAAAACAAAACCGATTTGACCATCGGTTAAGTCAAACTTGATATGGAATCCATTAGAATGGATTTCTGGAGCATCAGTAACCTGCATAATCATCAAAGGAATGTTTTGAATACATCGTAGAAAATAATAGAATTTATTTGGCTAATATAAGATAAATTCCTATACCCGAAATACTGATTTGAATCCAATGCCCTTCTTGCCAATGTACCCGGAACTAGCTGTCTTCTTGGTAGAATTTCCAACATCACAAAGTGCCCTGATGTTCTCAGCAGAAAAACCCTGCTCATTATTCAAAACAATAATACTCTTCTCCTGAAGAATGAAAGTTAAAGTCGGCTCCACATGTCTTGGATATACATTATCATCAGCGTTCTGAACCTATCAGAAATATATAAAATAACACAAACATGTCATTATTGTAACAAAATAACTTAAAATTACCATGTCAAAGGATAAAGACAGAAACTTACAAGCTCCAGGAGAAAATGCGAGTCTTGGGAATATAACTCTGTAGAAAGACAATGAAGTGCTCTTCCTAAACGAGCATGCTGTTTTTTCAAAATGCTACTTTCTGAGATTGAAATATTTGGATCCAAACCGAATTCTTCAATTCTAATAGACTCAATAATACTAGCTGCATTCTTCTCTCTCTCAGAATCTAACATGTGCTGAACGCAACCATCATCAGCACTGTGCACAGTAAGTGTCATTACACTATCTCTGTTTCCATCTTCGCTAGGTTGGTTGGTTTCACGAGATGACGTAATTTCACTTTCTGATAAACATGAGCAATAATCATTAAGCCACTCCACTATGCCTAATGATAACCCAAGCTCATGAACCAACATATGATCCTCTTTACTTTTACATTCACTCAAAATCGCCAGTTGAGCATCTTTGATAATCGAACGAAGTGCAGAAACCAATAACTCTGCTGCAAAGCGTTGAAACTCCTTCGGTATATAACCCAAACAATCAAGAACAAATCTTGATGCAATCGGCACGCCTTGAAAAGCATTATTTGCATGGAATAATAATAGGGACAAAGGTACATTCCGTTCACCACCATATAAAGCAATCAAAGATACGAGCTTTACAGCTGTTTCAAAAGAAGACCCATGGAGAAAAGATTCTAGAAATGAATCCACTGTGGCTGAATGATCTAAACGTAAAACTTTTCCATCTTTTGTTACTAAACAAAGCAGTTCTTTGGTGGTTACATTGCTCAACAGCCACCCCACAAGAGGACCCAACGAATGTGCAAACTTATAGTCCCAACACGACCATAAACTTAAATCAACCAACATTGGAGCCTTAAGTAACAATTCTATTGCATCATTCGTGCCAACATGAGTATCTGAGAAACCTTTCTCTGCTCTATTATCAGATAAAGTTGAAGAAAATAAAACAACACTTGAGCTCACATGATCACCGTTCTTGCTGAGATTAGTCAAAAGATCAGCTGTAAAATCATCTTCTAGTAATGTAAGACCAGCAGAAGGAAATTGAGTTTTCAACAACTGAGAAACCATTAAGTTGCTTAATGTTTCATGTTCCCCTAAGCTATTAACAGCTTCTGATAAGAATTCAAGCAAGTAATTTTGGCTCATGCAAACTTTAACCGAAGACTTCTCAACTTTGTCTGTGACTGTGAAGCAATCCTGCCATGTGGTAGGTAGTAGAGAAATATGTTCACCTAAGAAAGTGAAAATATCTCCAAATCCGAGGGTAGCAAAGTCCTCAACAGAAAAATGTTGAGTTAGAGAACATTCTAATTTGCAGATTTCCCTTAATAAGACTAATTGTTTTTTCGGATAGGAACTTATGTTATCTAGAACAAGATTGGAGACCAGAAAATATTCCTTTGCATATGTCAAAACATCTTCAAGAGTAATGCCTGGGAAGCGAGCAAAAGAAAAGAAAACTAGTACTAAGCAATTGTTGCAGTCAAAAGACAAGTCAAAGGTACATGAAACATGGTTGAAGATAATCCAATTTTTCTACCATAACTTAAAAGATTAATAAATACACTCCAGCTAAACCAACTGATAAATTTTCCCTTTTCATTGGGGTGTTTGGAAGTGTGCTTGAAAGTGATAAATAGCCATTTTTGAGAACGGAGAATCACGTGCTAAAAGAAAGGGATACTTAAGTAAGTTTAAATGCAACTTAAAATCCGTNATAGAAATATATAAAATAACACAAACATGTCACTATTGTAACAAAATAACTTAAAATTACCATGTCAAAGGATAAAGACAGAAACTTACAAGCTCCAGGAGAAAATGCGAGTCTTGGGAATATAACTCTGTAGAAAGACAATGAAGTGCTCTTCCTAAACGAGCATGCTGTTTTTTCAAAATGCTACTTTCTGAGATTGAAATATTTGGATCCAAACCGAATTCTTCAATTCTAATAGACTCAATAATACTAGCTGCATTCTTCTCTCTCTCAGAATCTAACATGTGCTGAACGCAACCATCATCAGCACTGTGCACAGTAAGTGTCATTACACTATCTCTGTTTCCATCTTCGCTAGGTTGGTAGGTTTCACGAGATGACGTAATTTCACTTTCTGAAGAATATCTTTTCTTTTCAAGTGATTCTTTGGATTCTGATAAACATGAGCAATAATCATTAAGCCACTCCACTATGCCTAATGATAACCCGAGCTCATGAACCAGCATATGATCCTCTTTACTTTTACATTCACTCAAAATCGCCAGTTGAGCATCTTTGATAATCGAACGAAGTGCAGAAACCAATAACTCTGCTGCAAAGCATTGAAACTCCTTTGGTATATAACCCAAACAATCAAGAACAAATCTTGATGCAATAGGCGCCCCTTGAAAAGCATTAATTGCATGGAATTTTAATAGGGACAAAGGTACCTTTCGTTCACCACCATATAAAGCAATCAAAGATACGAGCTTTACAGCTGTTTCAAAAGAAGACCCATGAAGAAAAGATTCTAGAAATGAATCCACAGTGGCTGAATGATCTAAACGTAAAACTTTTCCATCTTTTGTTACTAAACAAAGCAGTTCCTTGGTGGTTACATTGCTCAACAGCCACCCCACAAGAGGACCCAACGAATGTGCAAACTTATAGTCCCAACATGACCATAAACTTAAATCAACCAACATTGGAGCCTTAAGTAACAGTTCTATTGCATCATTCGTGCCAACATGAGTATCTGAGAAACCTTTCGCTGCTCTATTATCAGATAACGTTGAAGAAAATAACACCATACTTGAGCTCACATTATCACCATTCTTGCTTAGATTAGCCAGAAGATCGACCGTAAACTCATCTTCCAGTAATGTAAGACCGGAAGAAGGGAATTGAGTCTTCAACAACTGAGAAACCATTAAGTTGCTTAATGTTTCGCGCTCCCCTAAGCTATTAGCAGCTTCTGATAAGAATTTAAGCAAGTAACTTTGGCTCATGCAAACTTTAACCGAAGACTTCTCAACTTTGTCTGTGACTGTGAAGCAATCCTGCCATGTGGTAGGTAGTAGAGAAATATGTTCACCTAAGAAAGTGAAAATGTCTCCAAATCCAAGGGTAGCAAAGTCCTCAACAGAAAAATGTTGAGTTAGAGAACATTCTAATTTGCAGATTTCCCTTAATAAGACTAATTGTTTTTTCGGATAGGAACTTATGTTATCTAGAACAAGATTGGAGACCAAAAAATATTCCTTTGCATATGTCAAAACATCTTCAAGAGTAATGCCTGGGAAGTGAGCAAAAGAAAAGAAAACTAGTACTAAGCAATTGTTGCAGTCAAAAGACAAGTCAAAGGTACATGAAACATGGTTGAAGATAATCCAATTTTTCTACCATAACTTAAAAGATTAATAAATACACTCCAGCTAAACCAACTGATAAATTTTCCCTTTTCATTGGGGTGTTTGAAAGTGCGCTTGAAAGTGATAAATAGCCATTTTTGAGAACGGAGAATCACGTGCTAAAAGAAAGGGATACTTAAGTAAGTTTAAATGCAACTTAAAATCTGTATTCTAACAATTTCTTACCTGTTTTAATTAATCTGATTATATTTACTCTAAACTATCAAAATATGTTAACAAATTTAGTTCTAATGCACATCCAAACACCCCTCTTTATAACACAGTATGAAAAATAAATAATAGAGCCAAAAACGAAGAACAAAAGGCATGTAACTAACCAGCACGACTCTCCAAAACATGCTTACTAGCAACAAGAATGTCCTTTTTAAGAGCACATGTGGTGGAATTGGTATTTGCAAGTCCCTCTTTGCTATTTCCTTGAGGGACAGAACTCATACGATCCCATAAACCAAACTTTATAGATGTAATCTGGTACAAAACAACATTTAAAAAAAAATAAGGTTACACTACGTCGACGTTGAATGGTTGTATGAAATTGGCCATAGATGACTTACAGCAACATTTAGCAATCCAACATATGGATATGATGAAATCATACGCTTTACAGCTTTAGCCTTCTTTTTTGGATTCATTTGACAATTATAAAAGTCAAGCATCTTGTCATAAGCCTACAAACAAAATAAGCAATTAGAACAAGGAGCTAGTGTACCATGCAAAATAAATAAATAAATAACACCACCAAATTTTATAATTCAGTACAACAAAAAGTATGTGATATATACCTCAACTACATTCTCATCCTCACATGATTCTTTCCATATCTTAATAAACCTCCATGTATGCCCATCGAGTGCATTACCATCTATATATCCTGTTTCCACATCCGCAGTAAAGAACTCCGGTTTAAACTTCATCCCAGCGATCCACTTTTTAGGTGTTCTATGAATTTGATATTTCGTGCAATAACGAATTTTGGATACTCGTATCCCTTTAAGCGAAGCACCATGATCATTGCAACTTTTTATCTCATGGGCCAAACTACAAATCATTTCAGTATCCACCCAAGTGCGTGGAATTTGTGAAGCTGCAGCTGCAGAAGGGTCAGAAGTAGATGCAGCTTGTGCATCATCATTTTTATTGTTAGCTGCTTCGTTAGCAGTGTTTTTATCATCCTCTTTGTTGTCATTAATCAGTGATCCATCAGAACACTTCTTTAGAACGGTGCCTTCAGATCGCCTACCACGCATGATATATCCAATGTGCATACTGTAAATGTACATCAGCAGGAAAAAAAGCAATCAAAGAACCACTTTAAATGCACAATTGTTTTTATAATAGTCTAAGTAAGTCGAGAAACACACATAAAATCCATACCCCAGACTTTGAATCCGTATGCAAAGATTTTCTCCGTTTTTCTTCCTTTTCATTGCTATAAACTCCAACAACTCATCAATGGTAATGGTCTTTTTCCTTCTAAGAGTGAGTATGTTGAGGTCAGAGACAATTTGTTCAGTTGTAATCTTGCAGATTTCGGTGACATCAGGTCCTATGGAAAAGTAATGCACAACTAGTGGATGCTTTAAGATGGGTCCCAATTCAAGTTCTTCAAAGCTCTTGATCCCCTCGTTCTCACAAATTGCCACCACCAAATCATATAGTGATGTGATCTTTTGGACCGCAACAAAACAGTTTATAAAAGAGTTGACCTACAGGATCAATATCAGATGTTCGGTTTTAGTACAAACTTTACATGATTACTTAAACATGCTATACAATAACCCACAATGTCTTAAAATCTTAATGCATCTATAATTTAATCCACTAGCTAGCAACTGCTAAGTAATCAAAATGACAATAGTTCTACAGCAACTCATTTCAAGTTCACTATCTCTTTACCATATACTACATTTGTTAATCACATTAAACAAATGGGTAAACGGATGAGATTTTCCGGTTCACAGGAAGGGCGAGTCTTTGACTTAGATGTACGCCACTACCACAAATGCGTACCTAGTGAGATTTGACCCTAGACCTCTTGTGAGAAGGTTAGAAGCTTTACCAATACGCCATTTAAAATCTGAAATCTAATTTTTACAAATACAAAATAAAAAAACTAATCACAGCCAAAAAACATGGTTTTGCCAACCTTTTTTCATAAATCTCCCCATTAGTATTTTTTTTAGCTCCATACTATTATAACTTCAAGTTTTATTTATAGAACGATAATTACAAAACAGAAAAAGTTCAAGGCTAATACAAAGTATAACCAAACAATAAAACCACTACCACGTAGAGTTTAACCAAAATAAGCAAATGTCAGCTTCTTTCGATCTTGTTCGGAAACAAGCGTTTACCTTTGGATTTTGTTTTCACACTCCTATTCAAAACCCTAACAAAAGAAGCGTTTAGATTTTACGCATTTTACATTTTGTTATTATATGTTACCAAATGTTAACACGTAGTCTTGTGTGGCGGAGTGGTGGTGGGTTCAAACCCCGTGGATTAGTCAGCTAAAAGGTCGGAAACCATGGTTACCCAAAAAATGTTAACACATAGTCTTCACGTTACCCGAGGAGATCGAGTCCTTGACTCAAATGTACACGTTAACCGAGATATCCCCATACGCCGTTCTAGACCATTTCCTTGTCGTCCCAGATATGTACCTATGAGGTTTGAACCCTAGACTTCTTTGGCCATGGTTTATTATATGATACCAAATGCTTTTATAAACAAACAACTCCCTCCTAACACCTACTAAGGGGGTGTTTATTTTTTTGTTAGAACCTCTTAATCACTAGGTTTAGGGCTATATAATATGATTTCGTTTTTTATTTGGGCCCAGCAATTCCCTTGCATCAGCTTAGTCCATGTGAGTGTAAAAATACCACTCTTCCCCATTAAGTGGTTGTAATAGAATGGGACCCACTACCCTTTATAACTCTTAATCCAAACAAAAAAAGAAACACGCCCGTACTATGAGTACTCATTGCTAACTATCACTCCTAGTTTTGCCAAACATAGCTAAGGGGGTTGTTTGTTTTGGCTTATATAGCCGGCTTATGGCTTATTTGGTTTTGAACTTATGTTTCATAAGCTCACTTTTTTTTGGCTAATTCTGACATTTTCTAGCTTATATAAGTTCAATAAGCCACAAAAAGTGAGCTTATGAAACATAAGCCCAAAACAAAATAAGCCATAACCTGCAGGTTATATAAGCCGAAACAAACAACCCCTAAAATAACAACCAACTTGCAATAATTTAAATCAATTAACCACTTAAGGGTGGCCTATAGTGGTAAAGGGCTCGTGACTATCACTCTAAAATGTGTGAGGTCTCAAGTTCAATTCCAGTAAGTGCAAACAACCTTAAGTGGCCACGCCAACCTCCTAAAAAGGGAGGGATTCACCTGGTTTGAGTCTGTGTGGCGGTGGGTTCAAACCCCGTGGATTAGTCGGCCAAAAATGTCGGAAACCATGGTTAAAAAAAAAATAATAATTTAAATCAATTGCAAATTCACACAATAAATAAAATAAATAAATAAATAATAAAAGTAAAATAAAGTTTACCTTTGCTTCAGTAATGATAATCTGATACAACGAAGGAACATTCTGCATGTGACACCCTAACGACTCGAACGAATCCGCTTTCAACATCACTAACGCTGCCTGCGAAACTCTCCACGCCGTTACGCTTTCGCCTGCTGCCAAAAGATCACTGTGAGCTTTCTTAACTGCTGCATCAATCACCGCGGCTGGAGACTCCGCGTTTCGGCTAGTTCCGCCCTTGTAAAGCTGCCAACGATTGTGTCCGTACATGTTTTTAGTGTGAAAATCGATCGGCTATTGGTTTTTGAAAGTCAGTTAAATAGTAGTCGTTTTATGGTCGTCTATTGGTCTTCTACCCGGGAAAGAATAAAAATATTGATAGATTGGCGGGATGGTGGGACCCAGAGCGAGCTAATGAGGTTGTGACACGTGGATGCTTTTTGATTTGTTTATAGACATTTGCAGAAAGGGATAAAGCAAACTCTATCATTGGTTTGGTTTGTTGTCCGGAATGATAATTGGTATGGATTTGATATATGGGTTGAATAGGAATGACTATAAGATGAGGTATCAAATTCATAAATGTTGTTTGGTAGGATAATTAGATAAAAATGTAGTATAAATTATGTGAGGGGAAGTTGTGGGCCCGGGAATGAACAATCATATACTACCATTTTAGTAACTATCGAGTATGGAATATATTTGTATATTATTTCTACTTTTGATAATCATTTGGGGATACCAAACACTTTGAATCGGAATGATAGTCATTCTTCCATTCCGATTGGGGATACCAAACGCACCGTACATTTTCATATTTTAATTAGTTGAAATGTTTTTAGAGCAAAAGGTAGTGAGGACCCACTCTCATTTTATAGCAAAAAATGTTATTACGTCAGATTTGCACTCTATAACTAAGTATCTATCACTCAACCTAAAAACACCTTTCATCATCACTCAAATTATAGCATACCCTCAGGCCAGCAGGTCGCACAGTATTTTAATTTTAATTTTTTATTTTTAAAGTAACATATAAAAATCAAAACATTAGACCAATGCTAATAGTGACCACAACTTCACCTAAGCAAACACCGCCACCTCAGAGTCACCTAAACCTTCTCTATCTACAACTCCTCCGCAATTATAACTTGCTAGTGGTAAGCAACCCCAAAAATTTCTTTAACAAAAAAATAAATTTCTATTCATAAATTATTTTTTTTTTTTTCTGAAATAGCAAAACAATTAAAAAATAAAGAGGAGATAATGCAATTGTTTCGGTCAGCCAAGCAAACGTTCGAGCTAAAAAAACTAGTCGATCAATTGCTAGGCGATCGACATCCACATTATGGGCGATTGGTCGCCTAGTCGATCGTTTGCTCGTCCTACTGCATGCATCCTCAAACAATCATGACTTTAAATTATTAACTTTGTATCCTGCTTGAAAAATAAAAGTCTTCTTATTTTAAAATAACTAGCTAACATAAGTGTTTTGAACATCAAAAATGTTATGTTGTGTCTTTTAAATAGAGAACCACAAGAAATAAGTGATCACAAGCATGGTTACATTGAAAATCTTTTAGTTAATTGTAATAAAAAGCCTTCTTTATTGACTTTAAGGTTCGAGTTACTTGAGGCCGTGTTTGTTTTATTGCATAAATCACTTATTTTCACTTTTGTTTATCGGTGAGAAGAGAAAATGAAAAAAATACACTTGTTTTCTCCTCTTATTTCTGCAGATAGAAAGATAATGGAATGAAAAAAAATTTGTTTATGTTTATCGGTGAGAAGAGAAAATAAAGAAATATGTTTGCTTAATTTCAGACTTACGATACAAAAAATGACTGTTTTCATTTCATTTTTTGTCAGTTTCTCAGACTTCAACTGTACCCTTCCTAAGGGGCGGTGCTGGGAAGGTAAAAAAAAATTAGGCCCGGCATGAAAAAATAAAAATAAAAATGCCCATTTATTATAATCCATAGACCATAATCAAGTACGAAAAGCCAAAAATACGAACAAAAATCATTTTTGCAACAAAAGTATTACTTCTACAAAATGGGTATAAAGTTAGTGCCCCTTAGTGGGTTTGGCCCGACTCGATTGCTGATGGTGCGCCAGCCCAAAACCGCCCATGCCTTTCTTTTGCAAAAATTATATTGAAAATCAGACAAAATACTTTTTTCAATATGGTAAAACTTTTCATAATAAACACAAAATAATGAAAATGCAATATTATTATTATTTTGTTTTAACTAATAATTTACCGTTAGATACTTTATACTCTTTTATTTATTTTTAATTAATAATTTATCGTTAGATACTTTCTATTCTTTTAGTTCTCTAATTTTTTTTAATAAGAGAAAGTAATTAAATAAAAAAGTAAATATTCTAATATCAGAAGAAAACATTTTATCTCAAAATCAATTAAATCACCTTTAAAAATTTTACTTTTTAATTTTTAAAGTGACTCGAGAACAAAACTTTTCTTTTTAGCTATTTTTCTCACTTTACTTCGCTAAGTAATGCTTGAGAAAACAGATTAAGTATATTAGGCTATGTTTGGCGCAAAGCTTTTTGGAGCTTTTTGGGGCAATGAGCGGTGAACAATGAGCTTTTTGATTTTTAGTTTTCGTTTGGCATGAGAGCTGTGAGCGGTGAGCTGTGCCTACAGCTCACAGCTACTGCTCACAGCCCACAGCTACTGCTCACTGCTATCGGTCACTTCCATTTCATAACTTAACCGAAAATATAAAAAACAAAACCAAAACACATTTTTAGGTCACAACCCAAAACCCAAACAAAACCCTATTCCCGGGTTCTTTTTTCCCTCCTCCGCAGCCACCATGTACAACCGTCCACCCTTCAACCCCCGTAACAACCACCGTAACAACCACCAACCACCACCACAACAACCCCAACCACCGTATCTCAACCAACTCAACTACCTCCTCAACAACTTCTACCACCAACAACAACCTAACCCTAACATCACCACACAATACTTCAATCCACCACCAATTGAATCATCCCAATCCCAATCATTCAATCCGTACAACAACAATCAGGTTGCATCCAGTAACAGATATGTACTTATTGAAAGGATTGATAAAGCGGCTGCGAAGGCGCGGAGGGAGGTGATTGCGAATAGCGAATACGTTTCGGTTATGAAAGTTTCGCAGAATGTGCTTTTGGCGCTTGAGAGCTGCTCCTGGGACGCGTTGGGTGTTCAGATGCATCATGTGCCTGCGTTGTATAGTCTTATGATGATTGAAGGAAAGGTAGTATACGATTAAGTTGTTATTTGTTTGATATGTTGTTTAGCGTGTGGATGTTTAGGTGTTAGCGTTAAATTAGGAGCGGTAGTTAGTTAGTTAGGATTTAGGAATAGATTAAAGCGTTTGGTAGCGTAGGTGTAATCTATTGTTTATCGATGTTTTGGTGTTAGCATTAAATTAGGATTAGTAGTTAGTTAGTTAGTTACGCGTTGGGTGTTCAAATGCATCATGTGCCTACTTTGTATAGTCTTATGATGATTGAAGGAAAGGTAGTATATAATTAAGTTATTTGTTTGATATGTTGTTTAGCGTGTCGATGTTTAGGTGTTATCGTTAAATTAGGAGCGGTAGTTAGTTAGTTAGGATTTAGGAATAGATTAAAGTGTTTGGTAGCGTAGCTGTAATCGATTGTTTATCGATGATTGAAGGAAAGGTAGTATACAATTAAGTTGTTAATTGTTTGATATGGTGTTTAGCGTGTCGATGTTTAGGTGTTAGCGTTAAATTAGGAGCGGTAGTTAGTTAGTTAGGAACAGGGGCGGAGCTGTTAAGGGACCGGGAAGGGTCTCGGCCCCCCTAGGCCTAAGCCCATTAGTGTATTTTTTCGCGATTTCATGTGTTATTCCGAAAAAAAAAAATTGTTTCGGCCTTCCGAAAAAAAATTTCTAGCTCCGCCACTGGTTAGGAATAGATTAAAGCGTTTGGTAGCGTAGCTGTAATCGATTGTTTATCGATGTTTTGGTGTTAGCGTTAAATTAGGAGTAGTAATTAGCTAGTTAGGCATAGCTGTTTGTTTTATAAAAGTGTTTGGTAGCGTAGCTGTAATCTATTGTTTATTGTGTCGATGTTTTGGTGTTGGCAATAAATTAGGAATAATAGTTAGTTAGGAATATATGCTTGTTTTATAAAAGCGTTTGATGTTTTGATGCTAGCATTAAATTAGGAGTAGTTAGTGGGTTAGGTTTGTTTTATAAAAGTGTTTGGTAACGTAGCTGTTATTCAAGTAGCATTTGAAAAGTAGTCTTTAGAAAACATAAATGCTCATTGCCAAACGAGCATTTACAGTGTCGATATAAAGAATAGTTACATTTAATCGACTGTTTATAGTGTCGATAGTTAGTGAATATAGATTATTGTGATAGTTAGTTTTGACTCAAGCTGATTATGATTGTGAAACGAGAAAACTTTTGAGTGTTTGGATAATCTGATTATGATTGTGATGTTTTTGGGTATCTAGGATCATGACTCGAGCGGCCGGTACCATGTAGCGAAGTAGCGAGTAATTGGCCTAGGCGGGGAGTACTCGGATTCAAAATTTTTAGGTTTAAATTTCGAAGTTATATGTATGACATGCTCATAGGACCGTAGGATTATTGATAGGACCCTAAAAATATTTTAGAAACATTAATGTCTAATCCAATTGCTCAAGTACTTCAAACTGGCTTTAGAACGAATTTTTACGAAAGTGAAGTTTGTGGCCAATTCGGCTCAACTTGTTTCGGTCATCGACCTTGGAGCGAGTAATCGCCCGGCCTTGTAAACCGAGTTTTTCAACACTCTGTAGGAGGATTACAGTAGTCGGATATGTTTGGGGTACCTGGTAATGTGATACTTATAGTTTAGAGCCAAGGGTTTGGATTAGGTTTGTAATCGAGCCGAGTCCAATCAAGTAATGCCAAGCTAGAGCTCGAAACTCACTTCGAGCTCAATCAAAAAGTATAGGTCAAGCTCAAGCTCAAGCTCAATAAATAAGTGAGATATTTAGCTTGACTTGAATCGTACCGTGTAGTCGTATGTACATATCACTTTGTATAGTAATGATAGTTAAGTAATATGTAAATAAACGGGTAAAAGTGTAATTTAACCAAAGCTCGACAGGACTCGCTAGCCTCACGGGCCTAGTATTCTGAAACCCGAGCTCGACTTCGAATCATACGAGTAGTTCAAGCTCAAGCTCGACTGGATTAAAGTAGAGTCGATTTTGAATATTTTGTGAGTTTATATTGATAAGCTTACTATGTTGTCTCTTCTCAGTTTGAATCCCGGCCCAGCGGAGTGTCTACTTATCATAATTTTTTGTTGTTAGGGAAATATAGTTGGCTGTAGATTGTTAGCCTAGGTGTTGCTTAAGAAAACGGAGTATTTTGGGATATAAATTTAGCTAACCATGCCTGCCTTTAAGCAACTGGTTGTTGATCATGACAAGTCGCACAAATGCATTGGCAACGTAAAATTAAACCCCCCTTGTTTATAGCCTATTACAAAGTGTGTTAGTGCATGTAATGTGTGCATTTAAAACAAGTGTATCGAACTATTTTAAAGATTTTTTAAGCAATGTTGGCCTTTGTTCTATGTTTCATTTTTATGTGTTTGTAGACAAGAAAAGATCCATATCCTTATTTTCTGTATGCATGTCATAACTGTCGATGACTCTGTATTTTAAAATTGATATATCCATTATCTTTGCATTCAGATAAACGCATTCATTAATTGCTTTATTCGAGTCTGGAAGGTCACCACCTTAGCTGATTTAGAGGCAGCAATTTGCAAGAATGAGGGAGTTCAGCAGTTTGAAGAGCTTGAGTTGGGACCTCTCATTCGACATCCACTAATAATTGATTATTTTTGTGTAAGCCCTGATTCAACCAGAGCATTTGAAATATCCAGCCAGGAGGTACTTAACTATCTTGTTGAGTTCATGGACGCTAATAAAGGTGCAGAGATTAAGGCTGATGAATTATTGGATTTCATTGCCAAAGAGCGATCAGTTGATAGCAAGGAAAAGCTTCATGTACGTATCCAAAGCTTGGGGTATGATTTTTAGATTCTCTTGCAGTATTTTAGTCGCCAGCATTACACATATGGACTGACCTGTTGGTTTCAAGCGTATTATTTTAGAAAAGTAGAAATTATTAATTTGCTGACTAGTTTGTTAACACTATATTCCGAATTGTATTCCTCTTATAAAGTTCATTTCAGTTAACTATTTCACAACAGCTTTTCTGGTGTACTTGTTTTCAAAATAGGAAGCGCAGTGCTTCAGTCAAAAGATAATGTTTTCGTTCTTTTTGTTTTCAAATTTGAATTGCTATCATTTGCTATAGCTTCAGCCGATGCAATATCTATCCTAGACAATGTTTTGGTCATGTATAATCTAGTTAAAATTTTCTTAGTAAAGGTAAAATTAAATTAAATTGCTATCGCAGGGCAAATAAAAAACTTGTTTTGATCATGTAAACCTGTTTGAAAAATTTGCAGTAGCAGATACTTTAGTCGAAAATATGGACTAGCATTAGAGTGATATAGTGTTCCTAATGCTCTATACTAAATTAAACTTAAAATTTTTTGTTGTGCAGGTTGCATATTTCATTTATCCGGCAAGCAAGACCGTTGGAAGTTGCCACAATAAAGAAATATCTACCAAGTTCTGGCAAAAAAACTAAAAAACGTCCTCTTTTCACGTCACAGAAAAAACAGTTGGATGATAATTTTAGTGTGATATCCCAGCGCATCAAGTCATTTTCTACCGAGCATGGCAATAAGCACATACGGTTTAAATCAAGTTCAGAAGACGAAGATGATGACGAAGACGATGGAGATGATATTGAAACTGATGACAACGAGGATGAAGCTTGTTTGACCAGTCAAAGCAAAAACTCATCTCAAGAGATGAAAAGTTGTGATCGAGTTAGTAGTTGTCCGTATCCCTCTGCAATTGAGGAAAAAACAAGACTTGGAATATTAGGTGAAAAGGAAGAGAGCCCTTCGCTTGATAGCAATGAAGGCAAAAAAAGTTCAAACAAAAAGAGAAAAGCAGATGCAATAGACAGCACATCTAATGCCAGCCGCAAAATCCCTAAAGGAGGCAGTGACAAACAGGGTTATGTGGGTATTAATCTTAGTAAGAAGGTTAGCTGTAAACTTAAACATCAGGCTGATATGTCACTAGACCATGATTCTATGATGACGTTCATCACGCTGTGGAAGGATAGATGCAAAGGAAAAGATGTGTTCAAGGTTTGTGGTTTCTTGTCTCTTTGTCCCTTATGAGTTGCCTAATTTTGTTTAATAATCTTTTTGTGTATCTGTCCTTTACGAGTTACTTTAGATCGTTGGTCTCTTTTTTATTTCATTATCTGCTATTTACACACCTAACAGATCTTTGTTGCCCATGGTAGGTCATGAAGCAGATGATCAGGTTCTACAAACCTGACATGCCCAAAATTCCCAGAAAGATATCTCGCGGATTGTACAAGTCATACCCTTTAGTTGGATTGATAAATGTCGCGGTTAGTCAATAATCACCACATGTATATCATATTTCGTTTATTTATTTTTTCCTTTTTGGAAAGTGATGAAACTCCAAAATATGTAGTAAGAAGTTGATCATTGTACTCTATTGGGAGATGCTACATAATTTATATCACTCTTTGTTGAGTTATTGAAACTCGGCTCAAATCAACGAATTTTTCTTTCAGATAAGGTCTATAAAACGTGGAATGTGGGATAGCATGTACGATACTCTCCAAGCGCTTGAGCAAGAAGAAGCAGTAAAGGATCCAATGGATCACACTGATAATGTAACTATAGAGACAGAACAAACTGATACACGGCTTGTCAATAAGCATTCCTCTAAACAACATTGTGGTGAGTGTTTCTGTTTCAACTCATGCTTGATTGACCCTATTTGTTTGTTGGGTAATGTGATTACTCTGATTCAACCATTATATGGAATTGCATTAGTGGTAGTTCATAGGGGTTTTGCTAAGACGGTATTTTCTTTTTTCTGGATCAAATTCTTAAATATTTTTAATGAGATTTGTTTTCCCATACCCTGCTCCAGTGGGATTGGGTATTTGTTGTTGTTGTTGTCTTCTTATTGTAAGGTCTTTTAAAATAGTAGTGGTTGTTTATAGCTAGCTGGATACCCACCACGCTTTTAAATATAAATAATGATCTAATTTTTTTTTTCTTTTTTTTTTTACGTAACTTGTAAGCATTTGATTAAACTTTGGTCAACAGTTGACCTTATCCATTTTTTTGGCTAAGGTGATGTTTTATCTATTTGACTCGTTGGAGATAAAAATTATGGAAATGGATCTCTTTTTTGACAACGAGTCAAAATTGCAACTTTGTGCTTCAATTTTTATTAGCTTCTTTATTTGCTCTATGCAGAAGTAAGTCTTGAAGATATCTTGAAGAAAGTTTCCGAATATCTTANTTTTTTTTTTAAAATTTTGGCTACGAGTTGTAAGCATGGTTGTAAATATCGCTCGGCGGTACCTTGGCGGTCGACCCCCGCCAAGCGCCATATCGGTCTTGGCGGTGATATATCAGTGATATATCGGAGACCATAAATTATAAAGGAATTTATTTATTATTATTATTTTTTAAAAATATTAGCAATATCATAACAAAATAAGCCAATAACCACAAAAAACTAAAAAGTTTAACATCCTTGAAGAATAAAAGCCACAAGTCCATAATTATTTATCAATTTAAAAAAAAATAAAAATAAAAAATAAATAAAAAAATCCGAGTTTGACTAATTTTTGACCAAGTTTGACCAATTTTTGGCCGAGGTTGACCGATTTTGACCGATATTTGACCGATTTTGACCAAACCAATAAATTTGACCGATAAGTGAAATATCGTATCGGTCGACCGCCGATATATCACCGATATATCGGCCGCCAAGACCGATATTTACAACAATGGTTGTAAGCATTTGATTAAACTTTGGTCAACAGTTGACCTTATCCATTTTTTTGGCTAAGGTGATGTTTTATCTATTTGACTCGTTGGAGATAAAAATTATGGAAACGGATCTCTTTTTTGACAACGAGTCAAAATTGCAACTTTGTGCTTCAATTTTTATTAACTTCTTTATTTGCTCTATGCAGAAGTAAGTCTTGAAGATATCTTGAAGAAAGTTTCCGAATATCTGAAAGATAATCTTGATGTCTCAAGTGATTCCAATTCAGTTTTTGGGAAAAACGCATTTTTTCATAGAAGTCTTTTCAAGTGTGAGGTATGGATTACTCAGCAGTTTGCTGTCGAAAATTTTGAGTCCTTTGGGTACGGTGATTTTCTCACGCTTCTAGAAAGAAAAGTTTCTGCATTACCTTTTTTTGTCCAAACGTACCTTGGTTCTAATGGAACACA
This sequence comes from Artemisia annua, assembly GCA_014162995.1. Taxonomy (NCBI): domain Eukaryota; kingdom Viridiplantae; phylum Streptophyta; class Magnoliopsida; order Asterales; family Asteraceae; genus Artemisia; species Artemisia annua. Next base: position 104,939 of record LBNU01007126.1, read on the forward strand.
CAACAAACCTTCTCTAAAGGCTTCCATGTCCCATCAGCTATTAGACTTGCTTGTAGCACAAGCTTCACATAGCTTGTCAGAAAAGGAAAGCCTAAGTATTCAGAATGTTTTGGAATTGCTCACAATGCAGTTTCCTTTGATACCTTTCAGTATAGATAAAGAAGGTTCTCTGGAAGCTCTTGAAGATATTGTCAAGTCCAACAAAAGCAATCCGGTTTCTAAAAGTGTACTGTTTTCATCTGCTTTATTATCGCCTCAGAATGTAAACAGTTCCTCTGAAACACATATCTCTTCCAAAGATGCAATTGAAGTTTTGCTAACGGCTCCAATGTTGAAAGATTTAAACAAATGGTCACATTGGGATGTTTTATTTGCCCCATCACTTGGCCCCCTTACCATATGGTTATTAAACGAAACAAATACAAAAGAGCTACTTTGTTTGGTAACTAGAAGTGGGAATGTAATACGTATTGATCATACCGCTACTGTGGATTCATTTCTAGAAGCTTCAATTCGCGGGTGTCCTTTTCGAACAGCACTAAATCTGTTATCTCTTTTTGTGCTGTATGGTGGTGAAAAAAACGTTCCCTCATCTCTTCTAAAGTGCCATGCAGAAAAAGCTTTTAAAGTCATCATGAACAATAAAGATCAATCAGAAGACAAAAGTGAACATAATATGGGGATAGTGAATGCATCAAAGTTTGTTCTAGAATGTTTGGCATATCTACCAACAGAATTTCGTTGCTTTGCCACGAATTTGTTGCTTTCAGGATTTCGTTCCATTGCCAAAGATGCTCCTTCAGCCATTTTAAGCCAATGCAGACATGCAGAAGATCATCTAATGCTTCATGAAATAGGATTGTCTCTTGGTATAATGGAATGGATTAACGATTACAAATCCAAGAAGTCATCTGGATTTGATCAAGAAAAGGATATGTCAACCAGTTATCCACCTGCCGACAGGAAAGGGATAATATCTACCAAGGTTGATGTGCATAGGGCGGAAGGTAAAGTTGGCAGTGTTATTGGTCGAAATATGGGTGTTAAACAACGTTCATCTACCAGTAATAATGGAGAAGATTCAGCAAAGAAGATAATTGAATCTATCAGGAGAGAAGAGTTTGGGCTGGATCCAAATATCTCGACTAAAGAGGATAGTATACTAAAGAAGCAACATGCTCGATTAGGCAGAGCACTACATTGTCTTTCTCAAGAGTTATATTCTCAGGACTCACATTTTCTACTTGAACTTGTAAGGCATCATTTTCATGTTTGCTACTGTGGCTCTCCTTGCTTTATGTTTTTATCTTGTTATGTAACACTCTTTCATGTTTAGGTTCAAAATGCTGATGATAATGTGTACCCATGTGATGTGGAGCCTACTTTGACCTTCATACTTCAAGAAGCAAGTGTTATAGTTCTGAATAATGAGCGAGGATTTTCTGTTGAAAACATTAAAGCACTTTGTGATGTGGGCAATTCGACAAAGAAGGAACCTAGTGCTGGATACATTGGTAAAAAGGGCATTGGATTCAAATCAGTATTTCGGGTATGGTAGACTCATCTTTAACTACTTGATTTTTACATTCCATTGTATATTCAATTAGGTAAACAAACAAAACCTGCATTAGTTTTAGACATTGCGTATGAGAAGTTGCGATTCCATTTTGTCCACCAAACATGGACCGGAAACTGGGGTTGGAACCTAGATTTTAGGTTTACTAGAACTTGCTTGTTTGTATTTGGAATTATATACACATGTAGAAAAGATGTGTTGGGCAATATTAAATTATATTTTGAATTTTAATAAGCTGAAAGTAACTAATGGAACATGTTATACTTCCAGGTTACTGATGCTCCAGAAATCCATTCTAACGGGTTCCATATCAAATTTGACATAAGTAATGGTCAAATTGGTTTTGTATTGCCAACAGTTGTTCAACCTTGTAACATTGATATGTTTAGCCAGTTGGTTTCTGTGGATAGCGATACAACAAATGAGAAACGTTGGAATACATGCATTGTCCTTCCTTTCAGATCAAAGAAAAAGGAAGGTTTTTCAGTCGAGAATCTCATTTCCATGTTTTCTGATCTCCATCCATCTTTGTTGCTGTTCCTTCATCGCCTTGAATGCATAAAGTTCAGAAATCTTCTTAATGATTCACTTGTTGTAATGAGGAAAGAAGTTCTTAGAGATGGTATCGTAAATGTTACTGTTGGGAAAGATAAAATGACGTGGTTTGTCAAATCTCACAAGCTACAATCAGATCATATCCGTCATGATGTCCAAACAACTGAAATATCAATGGCACTTATGTTAGAGGATTCAGATAACGGATACTACAACCCAAAGCTCGAACACCAACCCGTTTTTGCTTTTCTTCCTTTACGGAATTATGGTCTAAAGTTTATCATCCAAGCTGATTTTATTCTTCCTTCCTCACGTGAGGAAGTTGATGGAGATAGTCCATGGAACCAATGGTTGTTATCCGAGTTTCCTAATTTGTTTGTAAGTGCTGAGCTGTCATTCTGTAGCCTTCCTTGTTTCAGTAAAAACCCGGCAAAGGGTATTTCAGTCTTTATGAGCTTTGTTCCTCTTGGAGGGGAAGTACATGGGTTCTTTTCTTGCCTTCCACGTATGATTATTTCTAAGTTGCGTATGTCTAACTGTCTGCTTCTAGAAGGGGACAGCAATGAGTGGGTCCCGCCATGTAAAGTACTTAGAAATTGGACTGAACAAACCCGCTCTATTCTCCCCGATAATTTAATGAAGGAACATCTGGGTATTGGGTACTTGAATAAAGATACAGTTCTAACGGATTCTTTGGCACGGGCTTTAGGTATTGAAGAGTGTGGACCCAAAGTTCTTATTCAAATCATGCAGTCGTTATGTCGGGCTGGCGCTTTAAAGTCAATGGGCCTCAGTTGGTTATCCTCTTGGCTTAATGTTATGTTTTCTATGTCGGTTAGTGAATGTCAGTCTGATATCATAAGTTCCCTCAACGAGTTACCATTCATTCCTCTTTTAGATGGTAATTATGGGTCTATTGATGAAGGGGCAATATGGTTGCATACCGATCCCGATCATGGTCTCGAAGCTTTTGGGAACTTGTATTCCAAACTTCGTATAGTAAATCCTGCACTTTTTAATGATTCTCATGCTGCAAACATAACCCAAATGCTTTACAAAGTTGGGGTCCAGCGGTTATCTGCACATGAAGTTTTGAAAGTGCACATTTTACCTGCTATTTGCGATGAAAAAGTTATGTCGGAAAGTACTGAGTTGATGATTGAGTATCTCTCTTTTATTATGTTTCATTTAGAATCGTCTTGCCCCGAGTGTCTCGTCGAAAAGGAGCACATACTTTCTCAGCTACGCAACAATGCGTTTATTTCCACAAATCATGGGTACAAACGACTTGTTGATGTGCCAATTCATTTTAGTAAAAAGTTCGGGAATCCAGTTGATATGAGCAAATTGGTTGGTGGGACCGATATGAAATGGTTCGAGATCGATACCAGCTATCTAAAACACCCAGTTTACAAATCATCCTCTGGAGGAAAATCGAAATGGAGAAAATTCTTGCAGGAATTAGGAGTCACTGATTTTGTGCAAATAGTTGAAGTTGAAAAGCTTATTTCAGATATACCTCATACTGTTATCAAGAACATGATGCTAGATGATGATTGTATATCTTCTGGTTCCATTGTCAAAGACTATGACTCTGAAGAGTTAATGCATTTGTTGTCAATTATTTCGTCGAATGGTGATGGAGAAAAGGGTAAGTACCTCATGGAGGTACTTGATAAATTATGGGATGATTACTTTAGTGATAAGATTACAGGTCTCTGCAGCGTTAATGGACAAAACAAGCCCTTTAAATCTTCTATCCTACGAATCCTTTGTAGTATCCGGTGGATGGCTTCTAATATCGATGACCAACTGCACTTTCCTAATGAATTATTCCACAACTGTGAAGTGGTGTGCTCGGTTCTTGGTGACAAAGCACCATATGCTGTTCCGAAGGTTAGTTTACTTTTTTAGTGCTTACATTTTAGTTTTTATATTTTGTTGGCAAAGATTTTTATTCTGTGGAACAATTATTCTGGATGGATGAATTGCAGTACTAATTTACCCAATTCTTTTGCTGTCAAATAGGGTACCAGTGTAAAGCTAATTAATGATATCGGATTGAAGAATACAGTTAATCTTGATGATGCTTTATCAGCTCTCGAAGTTTGGAGAAGATCTGAGAAACCTTTTAGGGCCAGGTAATGATTTGCTGCTAGCCTAGACGGGCCAACTGGTCAAAATGGGCAACTCTTTGACTGGGATGAAATTATTTTCTGTTTGGTTAACCCAACACACTTCTTCAATCTTTTTGAATTATTAAGGGGCAATTTCATCTATATCCTTAGTTCCTTACAAAACTTCAATATTACATCAATATCCTTGCAAAATTTATAATTACATTAATATCCTTTAAAATTTTATAAAATACTCATTCATGTCCGAATATATAATTGAACAAAAATAAAATGCTTTTAATAATTAATTTCATAAATGCAGCTCAAAACAAATAAAATAATAATTGTGTCATGTATGATTGCGAACTTATGATTGTTTTAAGGGTTTGACTTTGAAGGAATATGTTTCTTATCTATAAATGTCATCATACTTGATACCCACCTTAAGATATAGGTTTAGAAAGCGAGACCCATTCCCATGTAATTATTGCTTAATGCAAGCCAAACAACATCGTAGTTATCCTTTGCCCCAATGTTTTTTTTACCATATTAGTTTGTTTTGTTATACGCCTTCCCTTTTGGACATGCTTGTTAACCGTTTGTAATTTTCCATTTACCAGCATATCTCAAATGTCCAAGTTCTACACATATATATGGAATGAAATGAGCACCTCAAAGCAGAAGATAGTGGAGAGTTTGCTTTCACAAGCTTTCATATTTGTTCCTTACTCGTTTAGTTCCACTTCCACCAATGAAGTGGTTTCTGGTTTGTTCTTATCTCCCAGTGAGGTATATTGGCATGATTCTACCGGTTCGATGGAACAAACAAAGTCAACACATCCTAAGTTTGACCAAGATATCACTCATCATCCGTTTAGCAAGATGTTGTGCAATGTCTATCCTGGCCTCCATTATTTTTTTGTGAAGGAGTTTGGAGTAGCTGAGAATCCTCCTCTTCTTAGCTACCTTCAGACTTTGCAACAGTTATCATCTGAGAGTTTGCCATCACAAACAGCTAAAACAGTGAGTACAGCCATAAGATTCTTTTCTGTTATATATTAAACGTAATTACTATAAAGTTTTTTAATAAGATTCGTCTATTTGAGAAAACAGTTGAGAAGGCTGTAAAATTTAGTTCTTTTTTTTCCTTTTTAGAAATAAACTATTGACCCGTTTTCATATAAATGGGTTGAAGTTACGTCCACTAATATATATCAGTAGCTTTATTCATAATTTTGTTTTGTTTTGTGTGTTAGGTTTTCCAAGTTTTTATTCGGTGGATGGCTTCTAATATCGATGACCAACTGCACTTTCCTAATGAATTATTCCACAACTCTGAAGTGGTGTGCTCGGTTCTTGGTGACAAAGCACCATATGCTGTTCCGAAGGTTAGTTTACCTTTTTAGTGCTTACATTTTAGTTTTTATATTTTGTTGGCAAATATTTTATTCTGTGGAACAATTATTCTGGATGGATGAACTGCAGTACTAATTTACCCAATTCTTTTGCTGTCAAATAGGGTACCAGTGTAAAGCTAATTAATGATATCGGATTGAAGAATACAGTTAATCTTGATGATGCTTTATCAGCTCTCGAAGTTTGGAGAAGATCTGAGAAACCTTTTAGGGCCAGGTAATGATTTGCTGCTAGCCTAGACGGGTCAACTGGTCAAAATGGGTAACTCTTTGACTGGGATGAAATTATTTTCTGTTTGGTTAACCCAACACACTTCTTCAATCTTTTTAAATTATTAATGTCATAAATGCAGCTCAAAACAAATAAAATAATAATTGTGTCATGTATGATTGCGAACTTATGATTGTTTTAAGGTTTTGAGTTTGAAGGAATACGTTTCTTATCTACAAAAGTCGTCATACTTGATACCCACCTTAAGATATAGGTTTAGAAAGCGAGACCCATTCCCATGTAATTATTCCTTAATGCAAGCCAAACAACATCGTAGTTATCCTTTGCCCCAATGTTTTTTTACCATATTAGTTTGTTTTGTTATACGCCTTCCCTTTTGGACATGCTTGTTAACCGTTTGTAATTTTCCATTTACCAGCATATCTCAAATGTCCAAGTTCTACACATATATATGGAATGAAATGAGCACCTCAAAGCAGAAGATAGTGGAGAGTTTGCTTTCACAAGCTTTCATATTTGTTCCTTACTCGTTTAGTTCCACCAATGAAGTGGTTTCTGGTTTGTTCTTATCTCCCAGTGAGGTATATTGGCATGATTCTACCGGTTCGATGGAACAAACAAAGTCAACACATCCAAAGTTTGACCAAGATATCACTCATCATCCGTTTAGCAAGATGTTATGCAATGTCTATCCTGGCCTCCATTATTTTTTTGTGAAGGAGTTTGGAGTAGCTGAGAATCCTCCTCTTCTTAGCTACCTTCAGACTTTGCAACAGTTATCATCTGAGAGTTTGCCATCACAAACAGCTAAAACAGTGAGTACAGCCATAAGATTCTTTTCTGTTATATATTAAATGTAATTACTATAAAGTTTTTTTAATAAGATTCGTCTATTTGAGAAAACAGTTTAGAAGGCTGTAAACAATTTAGTTCTTTTTTTCCTTTTTAGAAATAAACTATAACTTAAATTGACCCATTTTCATATAAATGGGTTGAACTTACGTTCACTAATATATATCAGTAGCTTTATCCATAATTTTGTTTTTTTGTGTGTGTGTGTGTGTTAGGTTTTCCAAGTTTTTCAAAAATGGAGTGATGGATTAGACTCGGGGGTTCTGAGCTGTGATGATATCGACTTCTTGAAGAAAAGAATGGAGGAAAAGGATATGCGGATACTTCCAACAGTGCAAGATCTGTGGGTTTCCTTGCATCAATCCTTTGGTCTGATATGTTGGTGTGATGATGAGAAGCTAAAAAAGGAATTCAAAAACTTGAAAAATGTGGATTTTCTGTTTTTGGGGGATCTTACTACGGAAGAGAAGCAGATGCTCCAGGATAAGGTTTCTGTTTTATTTAGGAGGTTGGGAATCCCTTCACTTTCCGAGGTACTCTCTCTCACTCTCGCACACAAACATACACCCACATACTCATACACTTTTATATTTAGTAATTTATTCCTCGCTGCAGGTTGTGACTCGTGAAGCAATATACTATGGCCCAACAGACAGTAGTTTCAAAACATCATTGGTGAGTTGGGCTCTGCCTTTTGCTCAACGGTACATCTATAGCATCCATCCAAATGAATATGCTGAGTTCAAGCTGTCTGGTTTCAAGAACCTAAACTCTCTGAAAATTGTTGTGGTTGAGAAGTTGTTCTACAAAAATGTCATTAAGAAGTTTGGTATTCAGTCTACTAAACGACGTGAGTGCAGCTGTCTTCTACAAGACAACATCTTGTACACAACTCGGGAATCTGATACGCACTCGCTTTTCATGGAACTTTCTCGTTTTCTGGTTGCTAAAATCCCCGAATTGCACTTGGCAAATTTTCTTCACATGATAACAACCATGGCAGAATCTGGTTCCACAGAGGAGCAAATGGAATCCTTTATTACAAATAACCAGAATTTATCAAAGCTTCCAAGTGATGAATCACAGTGGACTATATCGATTTCATCACCAGAAGAAGATAACGATATTCCAACCACGAGCTCTTGTCTGTCATTGGAGGATTTAAATCGGCCAAAAGCTGCAAAGAAGTTTAGTAACTCAAGTTGGCCACCTGTAAACTGGAAATCTGCGCCAGGGTTTGAACATGCAGTCAATACAAAAGCACACGGTAATCCTAATCCTCAAAAGAGACAAGATGTGACAGAGGGATTAAAAGACAAATCAGATGTGACAGATGGATTAATCGAGAGTGATGCTGACCAGATTATTGAAGAAAATCCAGCCTTAATGATTCCGTCAGTGATCTTGGAAGAAGAACAAGACATAAAAGACCAATCAGATTCTGGAATCGTCAAGGATTCTTCGAAAGATACGTTGGATAATGGAAAGAGTATGGTATCTGCTGCAGTAACCGGACATAATAGGCCGAACACGAGTTCATCTAACTTAATCAACACAAATCAGTTAAATTGGGGCACAGTGACTCCACAACAGGTGATAACAGGCAGAACCGGGGAGCTTGTAGCATTTCAGTACTTTGCAGAAAAACATGGTGTTAAATCTGTGAGATGGGTGAATGAGGTTAAAGAGTCGGGATTACCATTTGATATTGTTATTGAAGGTGAGAATAATAGCAAAGAGTACGTAGAAGTAAAAGCAACTTCAAATGCAAATAAAGACTGGTTTGTTATTAGCATAAAAGAGTGGCAATTTGCTGTTGAACAAGGCGAATCTTTCACTATTGCACGTGTTCTCGTGTCAAATGGGAATTTGGCTCGGATCACTACTTATAGAAATCCAGTTAAGTTATGCCAGTCACGGCATCTTCAGCTGGCTATTCTTTCATCAAAGTAATAAAAACTGCACTATTACTCTTACAGGTGCTTTCGATGAAGACACAAAATGGTGTCATTGCCAACAAAGTGTTTGGAGCATTCGTGAAATTTTAACCTCATGACTGCAAACGCTTTGGCTGTTGTATATGTAGTGATAATGTTGCAATCTATTGTTTAGGAGATGCATTTTTGACGATATATGTTTTTTGACAGTTTTATTACTAGACGCACTGCTGGTCTCTATAGCAAAATAGTATAAATGTCTAATAGATTTGTACTCCATTTATTTTTGTCTAATCTGTGCGAAAGCAACTTTTGATTCTAATCTCATTGACTGATATGCAAAAATTAGATGACTGTTATTTTCTTATTAACTTCAAAATTTCAAAATGTCATGTATTATGCGGGTGAACTTTCTTTTGTACTGTCTTTTACTTGATCTTACTGTAATTGTTATTATCTTTTTATTATTTTTTATTTTTTTGTATATTAAAGGGCACAACAATTTAATGTATTTTTAATATATATAATAAAAATAGTTGAATACCTAAAATTGAAATCGGAAGCAAGTAGAGTGTATCTTGGTTATATAGCAAATTTTAATTAGCATCATAAATTTGAAGCATGTATCTTACGTTCCTCATGTAGAATAATAGAACCATGTGCGATTATATAACATATGCTGATATGCGGTTAAAAAACGACGGTTTTCATATTCCAACGTGGCAACAAATAACTATATACTAAGCAACAGAAACCCAAAACAAAAACCCAGTTGAATTATGCGTAAGAAAAGACAGTTGAATAATAGACCACTCTGCAATGACTCCTGAAGTTTTCAGTAAGGATGCCATTAAAATGCTCTCCAGACACCTTGATAAACGGGTTGGCACTTCAAGGAGTGTGTAGTAATGGTGCAGTTTTACTACTTCGACACATGATCAGCCAGTTGAAGCTGAAGCTGCCTTGACTGACATAATTTTTCCAGATCTCTATATATAGTAATCTTAGGCGGTTTCCCATCTAATAAGACAACACGTGCAATGCTAAAAGATTCGCCTTTTTCAATAGCAAATTTCCACTCGTTTAAACTTATATCAAACCAGTCCTTCTTTGCCTTTGAAGTTGATTTAACTTCTATATATTCCATGCTATTATCCTTTCCTTCAACAGCAATATCATATGGCAATCCGGATTCTTTAACCTCATTGACCCATTTCACTTTTTTGTCACCAAGCGCCGCAGAAAAGCATTTGAAAGTTTCAAGCTCTCCGTTCCTCCCAGTTACGACGATTTTCGGTGGCCAACTTGAGTTTTTCCCCAACTTCTTGATGATGTGGACGCTAACGACCACCGTAATTCTTCACATGGGAGATTTGGCAGCTCTTGGCAATTTGTAATGAATGACTCCATATTCTCCTCTGTGAAACCTGTCCTTGCCTTAATCACGTCAAGGAAATTTGCTAAATGAGAGTCGGGAATTCCAGAAAGTAGAACGCGAGAAAGTTCCATAAAAAGCAAAAGGGAATCAACTTCAGGAGTAGCATACAAGATGTTGTCGTGTAATAGACAAGCACACTCAGATAGGTTATTAGATTCAATCCCAAACCTTGTTATGACGCACTTGTAGAACAGCTTATCAACCACAACAATTTTCAAAGAGTTTAGGTTTTTGAACCCAGACAGCTTGAGTTGGAAATATTCATTCGGATGCCTGTGATAAATGTAACGTTGAGCATATGGGAGAGTCCATCTCACCAATGAAATCATATAACTACTATCTGTCGGGCCATAGTGTATCACTTCACGAGTCACAACCTGCGCAGTGACATAACATTAGAAATGTACCCGTCTTATCTTGAAACCTTTAGTGTGAGGTTTTTGTTTGTGAGAGAATAAAAGAGAGTACCTCAGAAAGACACGGGATTCCTAGTCTCCGAAATAGAACAGAAACCTTATTCTGAAGCATCTGTTTTTCTTCCTTAGTAAGATCCCCCAAACATAGAAAATTAATGTTGTTCAAGTTCATAAATTCATTCATTAATTTCTCATTATCGCACCAACATATGTGACCAAAGGATTGATGCAACGAAACCCATTTATCTTGCACAGTTGGAAGGATCCTCGTTTCCTTTTCCTTCATACTCTTCTTCAAGTAGTCAATATCATCAGAGCTCAAATCCTCCGAGTCTAATCCATCACTCCATTTTTTTAAAACTTCGAAAACCTATCACATGAAACAAAAGAATTATGCACATACTCTATGTATATGAAAACGGGTCATTCAGATTATGGTTATGGGCAAGTTATTTTTTCTTTCCTTTTATAGTTAAAACGGAAACTGGAAACAAGTTGGATGATTTAAAAGATGCCTAAAGTTAAAGAAACTAAAATTTCAACTATAAACTACTGTATATATAGTACCGCTGTTTTAGCTGCTTGCGATGGCAACTTTTCAGTAGATAACTGTAGCAAAGACTGAAGGTAGCAAAGAAGAGGAGGATTCTCAGCTACTCCAAACTCATTTACAAAGAAACTACGGAGGCCAGGATAAACACTGGACAACATCTTGCTGAAAACACGATGATGAGTCTTGTATTCATACAACTGAGCCTCAGTTAAAGTTTTCTGATCCATTGAACCGGTAGAATCATGCCAATATACTTCACTAGGAGTTAATAATAATCCAGATAGAACTTCACTTGTGGAACCAACCGAGCTAGGAACAAATATGAAAGCTTGAGAATGCAAAGTCTCAACTATCTTCTGCTTTGAAAAACCCATCTCACTCCATAAGTATGTGTAGAACTTGGTCATTTGAGATATGCTGGTAATGGAAATTTTATAAATGGTTCAAGAGATCAAAACAAACTATAGCATAGATAACGAAATAACACGAAAAATAGTACTGAAGTTTTGAACTAGTTATACCTGGCCCTAAAAGGTTTCTTAGATCCTCTCCAAACATCGAGAATTGATAAAGCAACATCAAGAGTGATTGTTTTCTTCAAGCCAATATCATTTAGAAACTTCACGTTTTTTACCTAGTTAACACCAAAAGAATCAAGGTTTTTAATTTCATAGAATTATACTTGATCGTACAAAAAATTCGAATATGACTAACCTTTGGAACGGTGTATGGTACCCTGTGACCAAGAATATCACGCAACGTTTCACAGTTATGGAACAATTTAAAAAAAAAAAAAAAAAAGGACCGGGGTAGGAATTTGGCCAAAACCACAAGGACAAACGATATAATTTACTTTATTTTTTAAAATAGTTTTGAACTTTTGATTTCTTTAATATTGTCCTTTTTTTTCTCTTTTCTTTATTTACTTTCGATTTATTTTTCTTTTAAAGTTAAAGATATATTTATTTGTAGTGTGTGATTTGCTTAGACCCGAAGTACTCGGACGAAGATCTTGGTATATAAAGTGCAAAATATATGTATGACTCTAATATATGCTATAAGCATGTTTGGAAAAATGGAAACATTTGCATAATATAATTGTTTTAATACTTCAAACTTAATTTTGACCGAGTTAATCAAATTTTGGCCGAATGGTTTTTTTTACAAGTCAACTTGTGTTTGGATTATTTGAGCTTGGAAAGTTTTGTGCTTGTTAAAAACTGAATTTCGAAAATTAACCTAAGAAACTCTTAAATGTCCAAACGAATCACGAGTAATCACAAACAATTTTCTTGATGGCAGACAATGCATTTCGATACACCAAATCCATCATCTTATGCCTTTTGAACTTTTCCGTAAGCTAAATTTACAACTAACTTTGTGAAACACAAACAATCACTCGATACTTACAACACTTCTTCCAAGTAATTTGCTACTTGCTTTACTTTGACGACTTAGTAGCAAGAAACTTTCAAGGTGTATTTGGTTCATGGATATCGGAATGATGTCAATGATAGTCATTGTAAATGTTTGGTTGGTTATTATAACAATCAAAATATGCGTTTATAGCCATAGCGTTATTCTAGTAGTAAGAGGGGGATTTTTAGCATTCCATGGGTCGTCTTATCATTCCATGGGCATGTTTTGTTGATATTTTGACGACAATTGTATGTCCCGTTAATTAAAATAAAAAATAAAAAATTGTGTACCTAAAACTGAAACTGAAGAAATTAGACTACCGCGTACCGGAGTATATATTACCCAAATTCTAGCATCATAAATCTGCTATGAAATACATATCTTACATTCCTTATATACACACCAACACAACCATGTACCATTATAAAACATACGAGTAGATGACACAGGGACAAATATTCTATCTATATCACAAACAATATTACGTTAACAAACGATGGTATTTAAATTCCAGTCTCTTACAATAGAAATTCCCACAAGTCAAATGTTTAACAAATGAGAGTTGGAGGATTGAACAAGATTCTCTAAGCAGTTGTTTTAAGGTATCCAAACCGCCATTAGCATCCATGCCTTACAAACACATTCGTAAACAATTGTTGGCGTGTATACATGATGCAATTTTACTACTTCGACGGATGTAAAGCCACCTGAAGCTGCCTTTTCTGACATAATTTTGCCGGATCTCTATAAATAGTAATCACAGGCGATTTCCCTTCTGATAAGGCAACGTGTGCAATGCTAAAAGATTCACCTTTCTCAGCAGCAAATTTCCACTCGTTCATACTTAAATAAAACCAGTCCTTCTTTGCGACTGAAGTTGATTTAACTTCTATATATTCCTTGCTTTTATCCTTACCTTTAACAAGAATATCATACGGTAGTCCGGACTCTTTAACCTCATTGACCCATTTCACCTTTTTGCCACTAAGGGTGGAAGAAAAGTATCTGAAAGCCACACGTTCTCCTTCCTTCCCAGTTATGACATGTTGCGGGGGACCTGAAACTGTATTTTTTCCTTTACCAATAACAGAATCTGATTGGTCATTTAAAGCGTCATCATCTTCCAAGATTACAAAGGGCATCGATGAGTCTGGATTTTCATCGATGATCCAGTCACCGTTACTCTCAAATAATCCTTCTGCAGCATCCAGTTTTGTTTCATCAAACCCAGGTGTGGTTTTCCAATGGACAGGTGGCCAACTTAAGTTTTTTCCAAACTTCTTAGTGGTAGTCGACCCCACTTCTGGTGATGATGTGGACACTAACGACCACTGTAATTCTTCACATGGGAGATTTGGCAGCTTTTGGCTATCTGTAATGAATAACTCCATCTTCTCCTCTGTGAAGCCTGATTTTGTCATTGTCGTAATCAGGTGAAGAAAATTTGCTAAAGGGAGCCCAACGAGTAAAAAATGAGAAAGCTCCATAAAAAGCGAGTGAGAATCAGCATTGCGTGTTGCATACAAGATGTTGTCTTGTAGAAGACAACAACATTCACGCTCCTTTGATTCAATTCCAAAACTCTTTACGACATACTTCTGGCACAATTTCTCCACCACAAAAATTTTCAAAGAATTCACGTTTTTGAATCCAGAAAGCTTGAGTAGAGAATATTCATTTGGATGCATGCGATAAATGTAACGCTGAGCATATGGGAGAGCCCATCTCACCAATGAAATCATATAACTACTATCTGTTGGGCCATAGTGTATCACTTCACGAGTCACAACCTGCACGATAACATAATATTAGACGGGTGATAGATATATTACTTCAACGAATAGATAATTCCTATGTTGATAATCAAACATTAAATGAATCTGCTCGTGTAAATTATTTAGACATGTGATTAATAATCAAATATTATACGTTTACACGAATCTGCTTGTGATGCAACTTAATATTCCCACGACTAGATCTATATTGGGTCTAAAAAGATTCCACGGATAGTCATAACACGCATTATGTGTTCTTGATGTATAGGTGGAAGATTCGACCCATTAACTTAAATATGGGTTGTTTCCAGTTTTGATCTATCCATAATGGGTCAAATGGGTGATTTGCTAGAAGGGCAACAGGTGGATTCGGATTCAGATTATTAATGTAATAATATTGTCATTGTTGTCCCAAATAACGCCTTAACCATTAAAAAAAACTTTAGGGACTTGACAAAAAAGTGTTTGTCGGTCAACCAATTCAGCTCGGCCGCTTTCAACCAGCACTAGAAAATGACCCGTTTTAAAAATGCATCAGACCCGTCTATCCTGAAACCTCTAGTGTGAGGTCTTTGTTGTGTGAGAATAAAAGAGAGTACCTCAGAAAGACACGGGATTCCTAGTCTCCGAAATAAAACAGAAACCGTATCCTGAAGCATCTGTTTTTCTTCGTTAACAAGCTCCCCCAAACATAGAAAGTCAACATTACTCAAGTCCATGAAGTCCTTTTTAAGCTGCTCATCATCGCACCAATATATGCGACCAAAGGATTGATGCAACGAAACCCATTTATCTTTCACAGTTGGAAGGATCCTCGTTTCCTTTTCCATCATACTCCTCTTCAAGTAGTCGATATCATCAGAACTCAAAATCCCTGAGTCTAATCCATCACTCCATTTTTTAAAAACTTGGAAAACCTATCACATGAAGCAAAAGAATTATGCACATACTTTATGTATATGAAAATTGGTCATTCAGATTATGGTTAGTTAATGGGTAAGTTAAATCTGAAAGTGGAAACAAGTTGGATGATTTAAAACTTGCCTAAAGTTAAAGAAACTAAAATTTCAACTATTAACTACTGTATATAATTGTACCACTGTTTTAGCTGCTTGCGATGGCAAATTTTCAGTAGATAACCGTAGCAAAGACTGAAGGTAGCTAAGAAGAGGAGGACTCTCGGCTACTCCAAACTCATTTACAAAGAAACTACGGAGTCCGGGATAAACACTGGACAACATCTTGCTGAAAACACGATGAGTCTTGTATTCATACAACTGAGCCTCGGTTAAAGTTTTCTGATCCATTGAACCCGTAGAATCATGCCAATATACTTCACTGGGAGTTAATAATAATCCAGATACCACTTCATTTGTAGAATCAAACGAGTGTGGAACAAATATAAAAGCTTGAGAATGCAAAGTCGCCACTAACTTATGCTTTGAAACGCTCATCTCACTCCATAAGTATGTGTAGAACTTGGTCATTTGAGATATCCTAGTAAATGTAAAATTTATAAATGGTTCAAGAGATGAAAACAAAGTATAGTATAGATAACGAAATAACACGAAAAATAGTAGTACTGAAGTTTTGAACTAGTTATACCTGGCTCTAAAAGGTTTCTTAGATCCTCTCCAAACATCGAGAATTGATAAAGCAACATCAAGAGTGATTGTTTTCTTCAAGCCAATGTCATTTAAAAACTTCACGTTGTTGACCTATTTAACAACAAAAGAATCGGGGTTTTGAGTTTCATAGAACTATACTTGATCATACAAAAAAAAATCTAAAATTACTAACCTTTGGAACGGTGTATGGTGCCCTGTGACCAAGAACTTCACGCACCTTTTCACAGTTATGAAACATTTCTTTAGGAAAGTGAAGTTGATCATCCATACTAGAAGCCAACCATCGAAAACTATGAAGGATACTTAAAACATAAGATTTATAAGGCTTTTCACTGAAATAATCATCCCATAGTGTATCGAGTGCCTTTAAAAGGTACACACCTTTTTCCTTATTACCGTTCGTAGAAACATGTGACAACAAATGCATTAACTCTTTAGAATCCCAATCATCATCTAATAGCATAGGCTTACAAGTGGTATGACATATGTCCTCAACCTTAACTATTTGCACAAAATCGGTGACTCCTAATTCCTGCAAGAATTTTCTCCATTTCAACGTTCCTCCAGGTAATGCTTTGTAAACTGGGTGTTTCAGATAGCTGATATCGATCTCAAACCACTTCATATCAGTGCCACCAACCAACTTACTCATATCAATAGGATTCCTAAATTCTTTACTGAAATGAATTGGCACATCAACAAGTCGCTTGAACCCGTGATTTGTGGAAATAAAGGCATTGTTGCGTAGTTGTGAGAGAATATGCTCCTTCTCTACGAGACACTCAGAACAACAAGACGATTCGAAGTGAAACATTATAAAAGAGAGGTACTCAATCATCAACTCTGTACTTTCTGCCATAACTTTTTCATCACAAATAGCAGGTAAGATGTGCTTTTTCAAAACTCTGTGTGCAGATAACCGCTGGACCCCAAGTTTGTAAAGCATTTGGGTTACGTTTTCAACATGATCACTAAAAAGAGCAGGATTAACAATCCGAAGTTTGGAATACAACTTCCCAAAAGCTTCAAGACCATGCTCGCGATCAGTATGCAGCCAAATTGCACCTTCATTAGTTGAAGCATAGCTACCATCTAAAAGAGGTATAATTGGTAACTGGCTAAAGGAACTAATGAAATCATACTCGGTTGCATTAACCAACATCAAAAACAAAACATTTAGCCAAGAGGATAGCCAACTGAGGCCCATAGATTTAAGAGAATCAGCCCGACATAAAGATGCCATAACTTGAATAAGAACTTTGGGTCCACATTCTTCAATGCCTAAAGCCCGTGCCAAGGAATCCGTTAGAAGGGTATCTTTATGCAAGTATCCAACATCAAGATGCTCCCGAATCAATCTATCAGGCAACAAAGAACGAGTTTGTTCTGTCCAGTTACGCAGTACTTTACCTGGCGGGACCCACTCGTTAGCTTCCCCTTGTAGAAGCAGACAGCTAGAACTACACAGCTTAGAAATAATCATATGTGGAAGCTGTGAAAAAAAACCATGCACTTCCCCTTCAAGAGGAACAAAGCTCATAAAAACTGAAACACCCTTCGCCGGGTTCTTTTTAAAACAAGGAAGGCTGCAGAATGACAGCTCAGCATTAACAAACAAATTTGAAAACTCCAATAGCAACCATTGGTTCCATGAACTGTGTTCATCAACTTCTTCTCTTGACGAGGAAACAACAAAATCCGCTTGAATGATAAATTTTAAACCGTAACTTCTAGAGGGAAATAAAGCAAAAACAGGTTGTTGGTCGAGCTTTGAGATGTCGTTTCCATTACCTAAATCCTCCAACATAAGTGCCACCGTTATTTCAGTTGTTTGGACATCATGGCGGATATGACATGCTTGTAGTGTACGAGATTTGACAAACCAAGTGAAATTTTCTTTTCCAAGAAAAACATGTACAATACCGTCTTTAATAACTTGCTTCCTCATGACAATGAGCGAATCATTGTGAATATTTCTGAACTTAATACATTTGAGACGGCGAAGGAATAACAACAGGGATGGATGAAAGCTATAAAACATGGAAATAAGGTTCTCGACTAGAAAAGCTTCACCTTCCTTTGATCTGAAGGGAAGCACAATGCACGTTTTCCAGCGTGTATCATCCGTTGGATCGTTATCCCCAGAAACCAACTTGTTAAATAAATCAATGTCACAAGGTGGAACAATTTTTGGCAAAACAAAACCAATTGGGCCGTCACTAATGTCAAACTTGACATGGAAGCCATTAGAATGGATTTCCGGAGCATCAGTCACCTGGAAGTATATCAACTTAATAAGAATGCTTCTATAATCAAGATCAGAAACTAAAATAAACAACATAATCTACACTTGGAGATATTAAAGATCTACCATACCTGGAATACCGATTTGAAGCCAACATACTTTTTGCCTATATATCCAGCACTAGATTCTTTTCTTGATAAACTGCTTTTCTTACAAAGTGCTTTTATGGTTTCAACAGAAAGTCCTTGATCATTGGTCAAGACTATAACTCCTGTTTTTTGTAGAATGAAGGTCAGAGTTGGCTCAACATCACATGGGTACTCATTTTCATCAGCATTCCGAACCTATATATGAGCACAACACAGTGTATGATAAGCAAGTTATATAGTAGGATGACATATAGTATAAGCATATATGAAAAGAATAGTAAAGTCACAACAGTGAAGCACATGAGATAGATGCACTTACGAGTTCGAGTAGAAAATGCGAGTCCTGAGAATATAACTCTCGAGAAAGACAATGTAGTTCTCTGCCTAAACGAGTATTTAGCTTCTTCAGAACGCCATCTTCCTCATTAGTGGAGATATTTGAATCCAGCCCAAATTCTTCTCGCCTAATACATTCAATAATCTTCTTTGCTGATTCCTCTTCATTACCATTGCCCTCATCTTTGGCAACTAAATCACTCCCTAATCCGAATCCTTTAACCTTTTTCACCCATTTCTTACCAGGTTTTAAAGAATTCAATGTGACGAGTTCTCTCTGGTTTGAATTAAATCCATCATTCATACCCGAAGAGACTATATCCCTAGAAATTCCGGAACCTGATTGGTCTTTCAAAGCTTCATCATGTTTCGTTTTCCTTCTTGGTCCTTTTCGGAGTTTCTTAGAAGTAGATTTTGGAGGATTTAAAACCTTCACTGAATAACAATAAGCTGTGGTTGGTGTAAGTTCCTCTTCTTCTAGCGATGAAATTGAGAACATAGACGACTCGGATTCTTCACTTGGGAGCTTCAATAGTTTTTGCTTATCTGTCGAAAACAGCTGCATTTTCTCCTCTATGGAACTTGATTCTGTTTTTAAAATCATGAGGAAATTTGCTAAAGGAAATTCAGGAACTCCGGCAACAAGAAAACGAGAAAGCTCCATAAAAAGCGAGTGGGAATCAGAATCAGAATTGAGAGTTGCATACAGAATGTTGTCCTGCAGAAGACAACTGCACTCAAGTCGTTTATTGGATTCAATACCAAATTTTTTAATGACGTTCTTGTAGAACAGCTTTTCCACCACAACAATATTAAGGTTCTTGAATTCAGAATAGTCTTTTCTATGGAAGTTATAAACGTAGCGTTGAGCAAATGGGAGAGCCCAGTTTATGAAATAAGTTAGCAAAGTATTATCTCTCACGTTATCATATATTGCTTCACGAGTTACAACCTGCACAAGCCATAAAGTAGACGAATTATATGAAGTACTGCAACTTTCTATATAACATTCCCTCCTGCCACTAGTGGCACATTATCATTTTTGGTCACAAAATGGGTGCGTCAGGTGGATTGGGCAACAGGTCAAAACAGGTCCAGAATGGAACAGGTTTATCCAATACAAAATTTGACAAGGCAGTAAACATTAAAATACAGTCTGGGCAACTCTAAACACGTTTGACTGTTCGTGCCAGTTGAAATATTTTCCATTTAGCTAATTTTCAGATTCTACCCATTGGACCGGTTAATGATAAATCATGACCTTATAAGTAATGGGTAGAATGGGTCGACCCGCACATTGTTTTCATCAAAAATAGAAAACTGAACCAGCAAAACCGATATAAATTTTTAAGTTGATACACGAACTTTCGAAAATTGATTTTGTTCATATGAAGTATATAAAAATATTTGGTTAGGCATCAAGAAATTTAATAGATTATGAAGCAAGTAAAACAAAAAGAATATTCCCAAGACTCGCAGAGTTGTGTGCATCGGAAGCCCGAGTATACATTAGTCTAGTGTCACCCAACTCGTCATTGGTGCGTGTGAGTGAGTAAGTGAGAGAAAGAAAGAAAGATTATGTAAGTACCTCAGAAAGAGAAGGGATTCCGAGTTTACAAAATAAAACAGAAACCTTATCCCGAAGCATTTGTTTTTCCGCAGTAGTAAGCTCCCCAAAATACAAAAAGTCAACATTTTTCAAGTTCATGAATTCTTTTCTTAGCCATTCATCGTCACACCAACATATGAGACCAAAGGATCGATGCAAGGAAACCCATTTGTTTTGCGCAGTTGGAAGGATCCTCATATTCTTTTCCTGTAAACTCTTCTTCAAGTAGTCAATTTCATCAGAAGTTAGAACCCCAGAGACTAATCCGTCACTCCATTTTTGGAAAATTTGGAAAACCTGACACATGAAACAAGAACCAAAGATTAATTGTTTTAAAAAAAATTGACTATAAAATTCTATAATGCGATCAAGAAAAGTGTTCGCTGTTCAACCCAACCCATTTTAGGTTCACCCTAAAGTTTTAACCATTTTGACCCAAACCCGTCAGGCGAATATAAATACTTGGTTGTACTCACTGTTTTAGATGCTTGTGATGGCAAACTCTCATCGGATAATTGTAGCAAAGAGTGAAGGTAGCTAAGATGAGACAGATTCTCAGCTACTCCAAACTCATTCACAAAGAAATACTGAAGGCCAGGATAAACGTTACACAACATCCTGCTGAAAGGACGATGAGACAGACTATGGTCAAACTGAGGATGTGTTGACTTTGTTTGTTCCATTAAAGAAATGAGAGAATCGTGCCAATATACTCCCATTGGAGATAAGAATAAACCAGATACCACTTCATCTGCGGAACCAAACGAGTAAGGAACAAATATGAAGGCTTGTGAACGCAAGTTCTCAACTATCTTTTGCTTTGAGGTGCTCATTTCATTCCATAAGTATGCGTAGAACTTGGACATTTGTGATATGCTGGTGAATGTAAATGTTACAATCAATTGACAAGCAAGCAAAAATAAAAGGAAAGAAAAGAAAATAAAATAAAATAAAAAAAATACACACACACACAAACACATATTCCCGTGAAACATGAAATAGTAATACCTTGCGCGAAAAGATTTCTTGGATCTTCTCCAAACATCAAGAATTGATAAAGCATCATCAAGAGTGATCGTATTCTTCAAGCGAATATCATTTACAAACTTCAAATTGTTAACCTATTTAACAAAAAAATCGGGCAGGATATTAGTTCTATAGAATTATAATGTTGCATACAAAAGAAATTTAAAGTACTAACCTTTGGAACAGCATACGGTGCACTGCCACCAAGAACTTCACGCACCGTTTCACAGTTATGGAACAGATCTTTAGGATAGTGAAGTTGATCATCCATATTACAAACCAACCATCGAAAGCCATGAAGGATTCTTATAATACAAGATGTAAAAGGCTTGTCACTAAAATAATCATCCCATAGTGTATCAAGTACCTTTAACAGGTACTTACTCTTTTCCTTATCACCACTCCAGGAAACATGTGACAACAAATACCTTAACTCTGGAGAATCCCAGTCGAGGCGTTTTTCAACTTCAACTATTTTTACAAAATCAGTGACTCCCAATTTCATCAGGAATTTTCTCCATGTCAATAATACTTTAGGCGACGATTTGGAAACAGGGTGTATCAAATAGCCGGTATCAACCTCAAACCAAGTCATGTCCGTCCCACCAATCAACTTGCTCATATCAATTGGATTCCCGAATTCTTTACCAAAATGAATTGGCACATCAACAGGTCGTTTGTACCCATGGTTTGTGGAAATATAAGAATTGTTACTTAACTGTGAGAGTATGTGTTCCTTTTCTACAAGACAATCAGGGCAAGATGATTCTAAGTGAAACATTATAAAAGAAAGGCACTCAATCAATACCTCAGTATGTTCTGCCATAAATTTTTCATCACATATTGCAGGTAAGATGTGAACTTTTAAACATTCGTGAGCAGATAACCGCTGGACTCCAACTTTGTAAAGCATTTCGGTTATGGTCAATCCATGATCACTAAAAAGGTCCCGATCTACTATTCTGAGTTTCAGACTCGGATACAACTTCCCAAACATTTCAAAACCAGGTTCATCTGTAAGCAACCAGATTCCCCCTTCACCAATTGAAGCATAATTGCCATCTAAAAGAGGAATAAACGGTAATTGGCTGAGGGAACTTATAGCATCATACTCGGTTTCATCAACCAACATCAAAGACAAAACATTCAGCCAAGAGGATAGCCAACTGAGGCCCAATGATTTAAGAGAATCAGCCCGACATAAAGATATCATAACTTGAACAAGAAATTTGGGTCCACATTCTTCAATGCCTAAAGCTTGTGCCAATGAATCTGATAGAACCACATCTTTATTCAAGTAGCCGACATCGACATGCTCCCTTATCAAACTATCAGGCAACAAAGAGCGGGCTTGTTCTGTCCAGTTTCTCACTACTTTACATGGGCGGACCCACTCATTGTCGTCCCCTTCTAAAAGCAGACAGTCAGACACACGCAACTTGGAGATAATCATATGAGGAAGGCAAGAAAAAAACCCAATCACTTCGCCTCCAAGAGGAGCAAAGCTCAAAAAGATGGAAACGCCCTTGGCTGGATTCTCTTTAAAACAAGGAAGGCTACAGAATGACCGCTCAGCACTAACGAATAGATTTGGAAACTCAGATAGCAACCACTGGTTCCATGGATTATCAACATCAACTTCTTCCACTATTGAGGAAACAATAAAATCAGCTTGGATGATAAAATTTAAACCATAAGCACTTAAAGGACGAATAAAAGCAAAAGCTTGTTGTCTGTATAGCTTCGCCATGTAGCTTCCATTGTCTAATTCATCTAAGGAAAGTGCCATTGATATTTCGGTTGTTTGAACATCATGACGGATTTGATCAGCTAGTAATGTACTAGATTTGACAAACCATGTCATTTTTCCATATTCGTGGAAAACATTAACAATACCGTCTCCAACGACTTCTTTCCTCATGACTAGATTTACACCTCTAACAAGATTAATGTACTTGATACATTCAAGGCGGTGAAGAAATAGCAATGCATGCGGATAGAGTCTAGAAAATTTCCTCGTTAGAAACGTGTGTAAATTTTTTTCATTTTTCGTTGGAAGCAGAATGCACGTGTTCCAACTTTCTTCATCCATTGGATCACTATCAGCATTAACCAACTTCCTAAACATATTAACATCACAAGGTGGAACAGCTGTTGGCAAACCGTCACTTTTGTTAAACTTGATATTGAACTCATTAGAATGTATTTCCGGAGCATCAGTAACACAAAATACAGATTTGAACCCGATACCCTTTTGATCAAGATATCTATCACCACTAAGTTCCTTCCCTTTTGATTTGAAAACATCGTCACAAAGTGCTTTAATGCTTTCAACAGAAATTCCTTCGTCATTATTCAAGAGCGTAACACCTGTTTCTTGAAGAATGAAGGTCAGAGTTGGCTTCACATCACATGGGTATGCATTTTCATCAGCATTCTGAACCTAAACATTCAATAACACATTTTGTTTTATAAAAGCGTTTAGTAACGAGTTGTAGATGTAACTATAAAGTGTAAAACAAGCGTACAATCCTAAATATTAAAAGGGCACGTATACTCACAAGTTCAAGAACAAAATTTGATCTCTGAATTATAGGATAATAATTATTGGTTGATGATGACTTGCTGACTTTGAGACCCATTATATAAAAATGGTCAACGTGGAATATATAGTCAAAACTGTAAGTCAACTACTGACATAGAAAAAGTTCGTCGGAAGATTGTCGTGGACTTTGATGATGATCACTCTTAAACCTTAAGACTAAAGCTACAAACTCTAAACCCTATATTTATATTTATAGGAGAAAGTTATCTTGGAAAAAAAGATAACTAACTAAAATAAATAACAAAATTAAAAATAAATAAACTTTTCTAATTAAACAAAATACTAAATACAAAAAACTCCAACGAAACCTTCAAATCTTATCCTCGTCATTTCCCTCACTTGAAACGAGCTTGACCTGAGTTCTCATGTGTTATTTTGCTCATAGGGTAGACACTTAACCTTTGACTAACTTCTTTAATCTCCACTCGCTTTTCACACTCCCACAAGTCAACGCACGAGCCTGATCTTTGATTTATTAGTCCCAAATAATTTTCCTTCTCCAATATATATAAAAATCATATTCAAGCTCTTTGGGTAAATAATCTTTGTTGATGATTTGTTGTAAACTTTTGAAATTAAAAACTCTTGATCCTCCTTTTCCTTACTTACTAGTATGATTTTCATTGGCTTCTCAAACTCAACATTTTAATCATTATAAACCTTTAAACCCGTGAAACATTCGGAATCTATGCTTAGTTCACTATCAAAACCCTTCATGTCTTCGTCACTCTTAAAACCCACAACTTTTCATGCACGAGTCTTCAAGGTACCAACTTTATTTGTTGTTTCCAACACTAAAGTTGAAATCTTGTCTTCATGTTGTTCATAACTTTGAAGGCCTTGGATTTTCTCAACTTGTTCATCAACAACCTTGGCCTTCAATATCTCTTCTTCATTCTTAACCTCGGCCATTGGTGCATGTACTTGGTCTTCGGATGGAATCATCGCAGTTATCTTTTCTTCCCATAAGAAAAGATAAAGATTATGCTTTAAATCATGAAAACCTTGAACTTTGCAACGCCATGATTTTCCCAACCAAATATGACAATCATCCATGTCATCCAAGTCACAAATTACCTCCTCCTTATAGAATTTACTAATAGATATCGAGAACCTACAAACCTCATGACCTCCAATCAAACAAATTTCTATAAGAAAACTAGAGTAATTGACCAATTTTCTTGATACAAAGTTCCTAGTCCCATATAATTACCAAGAATTAAAGAAAACATCTTATTATTGATCAACACTCTTGAATGAAACCACTTGATTGTTGGTAGTCGAATCTCTATCTTTATTCTGTCTTCACATTCATCAACCCTCCTGTTGTTGAACGGGAGTTGGTTGCACCTACGATTGTCAATAGATACGCCTATTGTTGTACGGATTCTTAAACCTCCATAATTGCTACCCTAGTGATTTTCATGATTTTTACCTCCACCTATGAACACAAAACGTAGTTTTTGATAGATAGTGGATTTTCTGTCGAGTTTGGATATGATTTTGATAAAATCATAATCCATGTGTTCTTCAGACGATACCTCACCAACAATATAGGTTTTTGAATCTTCTACACTATTCTTCATCTAGGATACTAACAAGTTCTATGTGTTAACTGGCACAGGACCTTCTACACCACTTACCATCCAGGATACCAACAAGCTCTGATGTCGACTGATGTAGGGCGCGGAAGTGAATTTTATTAAGCCTATCCAAAGGTTAACCTCCCTGGAATAAAACCCTAACAAGAGATTAACTCTTAAAAACCTTAGTTTATTAATAATCAAGATCAAAAGATTAAAGTTACAAAACGGTAAACCCTATATTTACACAAAAGTTTTTTTTTTTTTTTTTTTTTTTTTTTTTTTTTTTTTTTTTAAAGAAAAAGATAACTATTTAAGTAAATTAAATATCAATAAACTTTCATAATTAAACAAAATATTAAAAATAATAAACTCCAATGTGATTTCATGGGTTTGGTTTCAAAGAATATTTGGGACTTAGTTTTGATTTCTTTAATATTTTTTTTAGTAAATTACACTGTTCGTCCATGTGGTTTTAGTCAAATCCCTAACCCAGTCCTTGATTTTTTTGCATGAATGGTCCTTATACTGAAACTACATAACAACATCGGTCCTTATTAGTAATGATCGTTAAATAAATCTGATAATGTGATTTGCACATTTGTACATGATGGTAAAATGGTATTTTTACTCTCTCTTATTTGATACTTGCACCAATCATTTGAAACCTTCTTCTCTTTCACACTTACAAATAACAAACAACCATTTTTTTTTTCTTGCACACACATTTAAACCTGTCAACCTCCTTTACTTTCTCTTTACATGACACATCTCATACTACCACCATCAGTGACATCATTAAACCTGCAACAACCGGTGTCAGCCATCTCACCTTCAACCACTACCTTCATCCGCCATACTAAGTAAAACCATACTAATTTAATTTTACGAACACATCGGAAAACCAATATTTTGCCCTATTTTATTGAATTCATCACGTTTCATAAGCGTTACACCATTTAAGCAAATTATATACCCTTATAGTGAAATTAATGCAACTTTTTTTGCATGTATGCAAATTAGTGAACTTTATATCATTTTTGTAAAATACATACCATTTTAGTGAACTTTATACGTTTTTTGCAAAAATTATTTTTACACAATGGTTATGTACATTATACTACTTTTGTGACTTTTAAGTAAAAATAATGTACATAACCATTGTGTAAAAATAATTTTTGCAAAAAACGTATAAAGTTCACTAAAATTGTATGTATTTTTGCACAAATGGTATAAAGTTCACTAATTGCATACATGCAAAACAAGTACATTATAATCACTATAGGGTATATGGTTTTACAAACATCTCCCGCCACTTTAATCGCGCACAACTTAAGTGCTCACAACTGGCCACCTCAGGCGCTACGTACACCACTACCATCATCTTCTCTCCCTTTATGGTTTTATATTCAAATGTAGTTAGCTAGGTATGTGGTTTTTTTATACATGGGTGCGTATGTTGTGTGGATGTCATGATGAGGATGATGTTAGTTTTAAATTTATAGAAGCTAATGGTTTTAGAAAAGAAGTTAAATTGAAGGTAAAAAGTAAGTTGAAGATGAGCGTTAAATAACCATTATAATAATCATTCATGCAAAAAAAAAAAAAAAAAAAAAAAAAAAAAAAAAAAAAAGGACCGGGGTAGGAATTTGGCCAAAACCACAAGGACAAACGATATAATTTACTTATTTTTAAAATAGTTTGAACTTTTGATTTTTAATATTGTCCTTTTTTTCTCTTTTCTTTATTTACTTTCGATTTATTTTTCTTTTAAAGTTAAAGATATATTTATTTGTAGTGTGTGATTTGCTAGACCCGAAGTACTCGGACGAAGATCTGGTATAAAAGTGCAAAATATATGTATGACTCTAATATATGCTATAAGCATGTTTGGATGGAAATCG
>LBNU01007126.1:132317-146399 GCA_014162995.1 Artemisia annua
ACATAAACCATGTGTAAAAATAATTTTGCAAAACGTATAAAGTTCACTAAAATTGTATGTATTTTGCAAAAATGGTATAAAGTCACTAATTTGCATACATGCAAAACAGATACATTAATTCACTATAGGGTATATGGTTTACAAACATCTCCCGCACTTTAATCGCGCCACAACTTAAGTGCTCACAACTGGCCACCTCAGGCGCTACTACACCACTACCATCATCTTCTCTCCCTTTATGTTTTATATTCAAATGTAGTTAGCTAGGTATGTGGTTTTTTATACATGGGTGCGTATGTGTGTGATGTCATGATGAGATGATGTTAGTTTTAAATTTATAGAAGCTAATGGTTTTAGAAAAGAAGTTAAAATGAAGGTAAAAAGTAAGTTGAAGATGAGCGTTAAATAACCATAATAATCATTCATGCAAAAAAAAAAAAAAAAAAAAAAAAAAAAAAAAAAAAAAAAAGGACGGGTAGGAATTTGGCCAAAACCACAAGGAAAACGAATAATTTACTTATTTTTAAAATTTTTGAACTTTTGATTCTTTAATATTGTCCTTTTTTTCTCTTTTCTTTATTTACTTTCGATTTATTTTCTTTTAAAGTTAAAGATATATTTATTGTAGTGTGTGATTTGCCTAGACCCGAAGTACTCGGACAAGATCTTGGTATATAAGTGCAAAATATATGTATGACTAAATCATTGCTATAAGCATGTTTGAAAAATGGAAACATTTGCATAATATAAATTGTTTAATACTTCAACTTAATTTGACCGGAGTTAATCAAAATTGTTGCCGAATGGTTTTTACAAGTCAACTTGTTTTGATTATTTGAGCTGGAAAATTTTTGCTTGTTAAAAACTGAATTCGAAAATTAACCTAAGAAACTCTTAAATGTCCAAACGAATCACGAGTAATCACAAACAATTTTTCTTGATGGCAAACAATGCATTCGATACACCAAATCCATCCATTATGCCCTTGAACTTTTCCGTAAGCTAAATTTACAACTAACTTGTGAAACACAAACAATCACTCGATACTTACAACAATTCTTCCAATAATTGCTACTTGCTTTACTTTGAGACTTAGTAGGCAAGAACTTCTCAAGGTGTATTTGGTTCAGTGATTCGAATGATGTCACATGATAGTCATTTAAATGTGTTGGGGTTATATATAACAATCAAAATAGCGTTTATAGCCATAGATTTTATTGATATTGAAACTAGAGAGAAATGTGTGAAATGAATGAAAGATGTATTTCCATTAAACTGAAATGTGAGTACATTGTAGTATATATACACATGAAGTCAAAGCTAAAGTCAACTGAACTATGTAACTAACTAACTATACTGAATTACATCATATCACATATAACTAAGCTTCTTCTCAGTGTAATTTGCATCTTGTGAGCTGAGTGCCTTCTTGCATTAAGCACTGTTCCATTAGCTTGAGCTGTAGACTTTGACTTCTCAACATGGGTCAATCCAGTATCTCCTTTATCCCCCCCACAAGTTGGCACTGTGTAAGGGTCACAGATGCTCAACTTGGACAAACATTTGTAGTGGAGATACTTGCTTAGGCCTTTGGTTAGAATGTCTGCAACCTGAGCTAGTGAAGGAACAAAGACAGGCTTAATCTGACCACTTTTTATCTTGTCCCTAACAAAGTGACAATCTATTTCAATGTGTTTGGTTCTGGCATGTTGGACAGGGTTGTTTGCCAGAGCTATTGTAGAGACATTGTCACACATGACAAGGGATGGTGTAGGTATTTGAATTCCCAAATCAGAGAGCAAACATTTTAGCCAAGAAATCTCACAAGTACTATCTGCTAAAGCTCTGTATTCTGCTTCTGTGGAGGATCTTGAAACCACAGATTGTTTCTTAGATTGCCAAGAGATGAGACTGTTGCCTAGGAAAATAGCAAATCCTGAAACAGATCTTCTTGTGGTGGCACAACTGGCCCAGTCACTATCACAATAGGTAGTTAACTCCATAGTGTTCTTAGTTGGAAAGAATATACCTTGACCAGGACAAAGTTTAATATATCTGAGAACCCTGTGGAGTGCCTGAAGATGTGGAGTTCTTGGACTATGTGAGTATTGACTGAGTGCTTGAGCAGCAAAGGATAGATCAGGTCTTGTGATGGTGAGATAGATAAGTTTGCCAACAATTGTTCTGTACTGAGTGGGATCAGGGAGAAGTTCACCATCTGTATCATTGAGCTTGGTTACTGGATCCATTGGTGTTGCCACAGGTTTGAGATCAAGGTAGTCAACATGTTTGAGAAGATCCATAGCATACTTCCTCTGACTCATTGTGAGACCAGATGAGTTTCTGAGTATCTCAATGCCCAAGTAATAGTGAATTGGACCTAAGTCTTTTATGCTGAACATGTTGTGAAGTTGATCTTTGATGTGTTGGATAAAGGTTGGATCTTTACCTGTGAGTAATATGTCATCAACATAGACTAGGAGAGATGTCACAGAACCTTGATGCTTGATTGTGAACAGGGAAGTATCCACATAGCTTTGTTTGAATCCCAATCCAGTTAATAATGTAGTCAGCTTATCAAACCACTGTCTGTTTGCTTGTTTGAGTCCATAGAGGGATTTGGTTAACTTGCAGACTGTATTGGGAGGAAATTTGTTGTTGTAGCCTGGAGGTATGGTCATGTACACATCCTCATGTAAATCACCATGGAGAAAGGCATTGTTCACATCAAGTTGCTGTATTTGCCAGTCATTGTGAACTGCAATAGCAATTAATGTTCTAACTGTTGCCATCTTTGCCACTGGAGCAAATGTTTCTGTATAGTCCACCCCTTCTTGTTGGTTGTACCCCTTTGCTACAAGTCTGGCCTTGAATCTTTCAATTGTTCCATCTGCCCTAAGCTTGATCTTGAATACCCATTTACATCCAATGGGGTGTTTGTCAGGTGGTAATGTTGTGTAGATCCAAGTATTGTTCTGCTCCAGTGCATAAATCTCCTTGTCCATTGCTTCCATCCATCTCGGATTCTTAGCTGCCTGGGTAAAAGATTGTGGCTCTACAAGACTATCTGTACATGTTATAAAATTGTGTGTCTTGGGTGTTAAGTTCTTATAATTTATATATTTAGAATGGTGGTGTTTGGATGTGATGTTGTTGATGAGAGATGGTGGTAAGTTACATTTGAAATCTTTGAGAGTTGTTGGCAATGTTTTGATTCTGGTTGAGGTTCTCCTTGGTTGGGGTGGTGGTGTGGGTGTTGGTTCAGGAGATGGTGTTGGAGATGGTGTAGAAGATGGTATTGTTGGTGGAATAGTAAATGGTTGGGTAGATTCACTGGTAGGGATAGATGCAGATGTAGGTTCAGATGGTTCAAGAATGGGTTCAGATGTAGTGTTGTTTGGATTAGTGGTGATGGAAGGTTCTGGTGTAGCTTGAGCTGTAGAAAGAGGTTCAGATGTAGTGTTGTTTGGATTAATGGTGGTGAAAGGTTCTGGTGTAGGTTGAGGTGGATGAATGGTAGAATACTGGAGTGGTGATGTAAATGGATCAGAATAGTGAGTTGATTTGATGTGATGGAAGGGAAAGATAGATTCATCAAAGAGTACATGTCTGCTGATGATTGTCTTTTGTGTGTGTATGTTGTACAGAATGTATCCCTTTTGATTCTGTGGATAGCCAAGAAAGACTGTGGGTGTGGATTTAGTATCAAATTTGTCACTGGTGTGTTTGTATAATGTGCTTGGCATCCTATGACTCTGAGGTGTTCAAGGTTTGGTACTGTGTTGTAAAGTACTTCATAGGGACTTTTATAATTTAGTATCTTTGATGGTAATCTGTTGATTAGGTAAGTTGAGGCTAAGATACAGTAGCCCCAGAGATGAATTGGGAGATTTGCTTGAAAGTATAAAGATCTTGCCATTTCCAAAAGGTGTCTGTGTTTCCTTTCCACTCTTGCATTCTGTTGTGGTGTATAGGGACAGGATGTTTGATGTATTATTCCATGTGATTGGGTAAAAGTGGTGAAAGATTGGTTTAAAAATTCTGTTCCATTATCACTTCTAATGACTTTTATCTGTGTTTGGAACTGTGTGTTAACATAAGAATTGAACATTTGAACTGTGGAACACACATGATGTTTACTAGGAAGAAGGTAAGTCCATGTTGCCCTTGAACAATCATCAACAATAGTAAGAAAATATGTACATTTATTGATTGTTGGGTGTTTATAGGGACCCCATACATCAAGATGAATAAGAGAAAAGATACTAGTTGCATGAGAAGTACTATTTGGAAAAGGTAGCTTGTGTTGTTTAGACAATGGACAGATTGTACATTTTGTTTCTGTGGTATGATGAAAGAGAGATGAAAGTGGCTTGATTTTCTTCAGAACTTGAAATGAAGGATGTCCCAACCTTGCATGCCATAGGTAGGTAGAATTGAAACTTGACAAGACTGTAGAAGATGTACTGATGGGTGGTGGTGTGAGAGTGTAAAGTCCTCCATGTAACTTGCCTGTAGTCTTGGAGCCATCATGGCCCTGAAATATGCACTTATCATGAGTAAAAGTGACAGCTGAGTGTGTTGAGTTTGTGAGTCTACTAATAGAAATAAGGTTATAAGTGAATGATGGTATGTAAAGTACCCCTTTGAGTGAAAGGTTTGGTGTGAGTTTGACTGATCCAGTCATAGTGACTGTTGTTGTGGTGCCATTGGGTAGGGTAATAGTGATTGGTGTGGTGCAGTGTTGTAAGTCAGTCATGAGGTGTAAACATGTACAGATATGGTCAGTAGCTCCACTATCAATTATCCAAACTTGCTTAAAACCAGAGGTAAATGTGGCAATAAAAACATACTTACCTGCCATATGAGGTAGATTTGCTGCTGTGAACTCCTTTAGGCCTTGGTTTTGCATCATCAACAACATCTGATTCAACTGGTTCTGCATTTGGTCCATCTTGCAATACACATAAGGATCAGTGTTGTTGGATGTGCTAGGTGTAGTGTCCTGTTCATCACTAACTTCCTCATTCCCAATAGCAGCATTGACAGATCTTTTATTACCATTGTTTCTTTGTGATTGTGGAACAAACTTTCCATGTAAAGGATGGCCTGGAGGATAACCAACAACCTTATAGCATTCACTACCATAGTGACCTTCCTTTCCACAATTTGAACACTGAATTCCCTTCCTGAAAGGTGCTCTTTTGTATCCTGATGTTTGACTTGGTGTGTTATGAGTAGTGTTTGGTTTTGAGGTCTGGTAATTGTTCCTATTGGTGTATGTGTTCAAGGCTGCAGGCATGGTTACAGGGTTAATCTTTGTGATATCCCTTTGCTTCTCCTCTTGTCTCAACATACTATATGCCTTGGAAACCATTGGAAGTGGTTGCATGAGCAGAATTTGACCCCTAACATTTGTATAACTGTCATCTAACCCCATCAAGAATTGAATCAACCTCTTTCTTTGTTCCCTTTCACCATTAGTTTTCCCATTTTCACAATCACATCTACATGTACACATGTAAGGAGTTTCCAATGCATCCAATTCATCCCAATAACCCTTCAATTTGTGATAATACAGTTCCAATGGAGTGTTTGCTTGCTTCAATTGGACTATATCATTTGAGATTTGGTAGATTCTGTGCCCATCCAATTGTGAATAATGTTCACTGAGTTCATTCCATAGTGCAGCAGCAGTGTTAACAAAACTCAAATTGTTCCCAATCTGTTCTGAAACTGTATTCAAAATCCAAGAAATGATCATATCATTTGCTCTCTCCCACTGTGATCTTATTGGTGAGTTCAATGAAGGCTCTTCAAAGTCACCATTGACCAGTGAAAGTTTGTTTCTTGCATTCAGTGCAATCATCATTGATCTTCTCCATGTGCTATAGTTTTCAGATCCAGATAACTTCTTTGCAATAAGAATCAATCCAGGATGATCTTGGTGATGAAAGAACAGGGGATGGTTGGGTGAATTGATATCATTGGGATCTTGTGTCATGTTGTTTGTGAGTGGTGTGATAGGTGGTGTAGTACTGGTGCTTGCAGAGTGATTCATGGTGGATGAAGGTCGTTAATGGCAGAATTCTGTTAGAAATTGGGTTGTGTAAAATTGGCGGGAAAAACTGTTATTATTGGGTTTTGGTGTTCTTGATGATTGTTTTGAATCTGGATGGAATTATGGTGTTATTCATGAATCTTGGAATGTGTTGTGATGAATTTCTGATGAAAAATGATGGTGATCAATGATTGTTGTTATGGCGGTTTTAATGGTGGATGGTGGTTTGTTGTGGTGGTTGTTGATGTTTGATCGGAATTAGTTGGGGTTGTTATGATGGTTTGTTAGAGCACTGGATGGCTCTGATACCATATTGAAACTAGAGAGAAATGTGTGAAATGAATGAAAGATGTATTTCCATTAAACTGAAATGTGAGTACATTGTAGTATATATACACATGAAGTCAAAGCTAAAGTCAACTGAACTATGTAACTAACTAACTATACTGAATTACATCATATCACATATAACTAAGCTTCTTCTCAGTGTAATTTGCATCTTGTGAGCTGAGTGCCTTCTTGCATTAAGCACTGTTCCATTAGCTTGAGCTGTAGACTTTGACTTCTCAACATGGGTCAATCCAGTATCTCCTTTANGTTTCTCGTCACTCGATTATCCAAGACCCTAGAAGAAAAACCTTCTCTAAACAGCATCCTTAATTCTTTTAATGGAGATGGGTAAATTAAACTTAATTCAAAGAGCAATATGTAGCTTGTTTCTAATGGCATTATTTGTAAGGAACCATGCTATTGTTGTCGATGTAAAAACTAAAGGTGCCAAGGGTGATGGCAAAACTGATGATGGACCGGTAATAATGTCATACATCATTTGGTTAGCTAGTTTCATGTGTTTCTTCGCCTTTCAAAAAGAAAAAAAAGAAAAGTTTCATGTGTTTCTTATCAATATTGATGTTTTATTCTTAGCTTGTACTTGTTATTGAGTTGAATATAGGCGATAATGGACGCTTGGAAAGAAGCATGTGCAGCAGCACCACCAAGCTCGGTATTTATTCCCCCTGGGACATATATGGCATTTCCTTTGATTCAATTGTATGGTCCATGTAAGGGTCCGATAGAAATCAAGGCTACTGGTGCCACAATAAAGGCCCCTTCTGATCTCGCAATGTTCAAAAATGACTCTTGGATAGTCATTGCGTTTGTTGATCAATTGACTATGACCGGTGGTACTTTTGATGGCCAAGGCCAAGAATCATGGAGGAATAACAAATGCAACAATTGTCCAAAACCGGCTGTAAGTAACTACTTCAAATCGATTTATTTTACACAACTTCCATTACTAAAAGCGTGATTTGTAAACAATCAAATTACATAAATTTGATGAAAACGCATAACACCTCAAAGTCTCAATACTCAACGCTAAACGCTTTGTTTATGGTAGTTTTGCATCAGTACTGTGAAGCTTTTATAACGCCAGCGTTTTCTATTCATTTCTCAGAATCTTAGATTTGGTTATGTGAAGAATTCATTGATCAAAGACCTAACATCTATCAATAGCAAGATGTTCCACATAGCTGTGTTGGGTAGTGACAACACCACACTTGAACACATTACTATCGATGCTCCTAGAAATAGTGTTAACACAGATGGAATTCACCTTGGGAGGTTAAATGGGCTCAACATAAAAAACTCCAATATAAAAACTGGTGATGATTGCATATCTTTTGGGGATGGAAGCAAGAACGTCCATGTTGAGAAGGTGACATGCGGACCTGGACATGGCATCAGTATCGGAAGCCTAGGTAGATACCCAAATGAAGAACCTGTACAAGGAATTTGGATCAAGAATTGCACCATCACCGGTACAGATAATGGAGTCAGGATCAAGAGCTGGCCTGCTTCTTTCCCAGGAACAGTTAACGACGTGCATTTTGAAGATATTGTTATGGACAAAGTGGCAAATCCCATAATAATCGATCAAAATTATTGCCCCGGTCATGCTTGCAAGGTATCAAACAAATATAACATTACAATAAAGATTGAATTACAAAAAGATATTCTACCTGATTTTTTAAACATCACATCCTTTTACATACTACTCACAATTATAAATGTGCACAAAATTATTACATTTATAAATACAAGAAATAAGAAAAATCCATGGCAATTTTCGCACTAATAACATATTAAATGTGAGCAAATAACATTATTTTTGAAAATAATATGTGCCACAAAGTTGTTCTTTGATTATTACGGAGTATATTCTTCTCGTTCATATGCAATGAATATACACATATACATGTGAATAATTTCACACACGAAAAGATGATAAGAATCGTACGAGGGAAGAAAATAAATGTATAAATACGTATCTTTATCATATTTTTCTGGTTATATTTACACACGGAACACCTAAGTTTACATTTACAACTATCAGAGAGGTGGTGGCCCCGCAAAAACTGGTGGTCCATCAAAAGTAAAGATAACGAATGTGAGCTTTAGAAGGATCAAAGGAACATCATCGACTCAAGTGGCATTGAAGCTTAATTGTAGCGCTGTATCACCATGC
Organism: Artemisia annua; assembly: GCA_014162995.1. Taxonomy (NCBI): domain Eukaryota; kingdom Viridiplantae; phylum Streptophyta; class Magnoliopsida; order Asterales; family Asteraceae; genus Artemisia; species Artemisia annua. The sequence goes on from LBNU01007126.1 coordinate 140,906, forward strand.
GACAGTGTGGAGCTAGGTGACATCAACTTGACATACAACGGAGTAGGACAAGCAAATGCTACTTCAAAGTGTTTTAATGTGAAGCCTAAAGTTGTCGGTCAAATTGTCCCTCCGGCTTGTCCTGATGCGCCACAGCATAGAATCGTTTGATCTCTAACATTAACCCAGCAGCCAAATGATGCCAAATAAACGGATGCTGAAATTCAGAGACTACCCAGATTAACATGAACATGCATATATGTACATAGTTTGTGTTTGGTGCTTAATTTATATTTCTGATGTTGATCATTTGTGTATTGATCATGTGATTTGTATTAACTAAAAAAAGTCTCATGTTCCACAAAAGACCTAGTATTAGTTTGATACGTGAATATCAACCTCCAATGAGATTAAAATTGGCACACTTGATCAAATCTTATAACGTAAACCACAACCACCGATTGAAATAGTAACGTAAACCACCAATTTAAATAGTGTTATGTACAAAATTTGGGGTTATAATGAAGGGAAGTGATTGACACACTACGAAAATTTACTGGGATACTTATCTATACTACATATAAAGGAAAAAGAGTCAAAAGTGAAAAGTGAAAAGTCAATAATGTTGAAATGTTGAAATGTTGAAATCTTATTAAAGGAAATTATGAATGTAATTAATATTATTATTAAAACACCCCATTACTTAAAAGTACAATGATTTATTCACATTGTACAACCAAATTAAATACAACCAATTAAAACACAAATCGGGTTGACCCGGGACGCTTCAAACCCGACGGGTTGAGCCGGTTTAATTTGACCCATTTTCGACCAAACCTAGAAATTTGACCCGATTTAAATCGACCTATTTTTCGACCGGAACGGTTCAACCGGTTGAACCACCCGGGTCGAACCGGGTTTCAAAACATTATCCATTACTTAAAAGTACAATAATTTATTCACATTGTACAGCCAATTAAAAACATATCTATCAAATTAAATACAATCAATTAAAACAAAAACCGGGTTGACCCGGGACACTTCAAACCCGGACGGGTTGAACCAGTTTAATTTGAACCGTTTTCGACCCAACCTAGCAAGTTGACCCGGTTTAAATCGATCCATTTTTTGCTTGGAACGGTTCAACCGGTTGAACCACCCGGGTTGAACCAGGTTTCAAAACATTATGTTAAATTTCCAAATCTTCAAACTTTTATTGTTTTTCGTTTATAACCTATAAACTTTTTTTATCAATAAACTATGTGTCGCTATAAAATCCCGTTGCTATGCACGGGTACTCGTCTAGTTATATATACAAGCAGTTAAACCAAATTATACTTAAAGTACAACTGATTTGATCAAGTTTTAAATTTTTGGAATGTGACAATTACTTCCATTAATAAAAGACTGGAAAACTAAAAATTGAATTACTTTTTCAAACTTTTAAATTGAGTAATATACTTTAATTTCTGTTATTGCCGGTAATTGACTATAGATTTTTGAACCAATGTGAGTAGTATTGCAACTGATTTGACAAAAATACGCTTGTGTTCTTCCCCATTTGACAAAATACCAACTCCCAAATTTTTAAACAAAAAAGTATAGTTTGGACATGTATGAAAATCCCGTTGAAAATCTCGACAGATACACAAGCTCTTAGTTTATATAAAAGTCAGCCGTGGCCGGAATTTCGCATCTTGTGGTCATTTCTTTCCTTTTACTTGGTATTTTGGTACAAATCAATGAGAATATATATACAAGACATTGTTAATCAGGACGAAATTTCAAGGTGGCCGAATCCGGTTGGGTTTTCTTTCGCGGGAATTTTGAGGTGGCCGGATTGTTGTTCATTTGGACGGAATTGTGAAGTTCCATAATTTAACAACGATAAAAAGATTGTTAGCTATTGAAACGTAATTATGATGTCGTTCTTTTGGGGATTCAATTATTATTGCTTAGGCAACAATGGCGGAGCTACACCAAATGTTTGGGAGGGTCATCGATGCAATCCTTGTATAATAGAAGGGTCAAATGTTAAACTATATTTTTTTTACACATAAAAAACATATAAAGTACACTACTACAAGAAGTTCTAGAAGGGCCACCACTGTCTCTATTCTTCAAGTAGCTCCGCCTATGTTAGGCAATAATATAATTATGATGGGAGGCTATTTTTACAATATTCACCAGAAAACTCGCCGAATAAATCGGCCGCACAAGATGATAAAGCTTGAAGATGAAGTTGAAGAGACAAGGGTACTTTTGTCACAATATTTGAAAGGAATTGTGAAGTTCCATGATTTAACAACGATAAAAAGATTGTTAGTAGTTGACACATAATTATGATGTTGTTCATTTGGGTATTCAGTTATTAAATTGGTGTATACGGATTCTACTGCTTAGGCAATAATGTGATTATGATCGGAGCTTATTGTTAAAATATTTGCCGGAAAACTCGTCGGATAAATCAGGCACTTAAGATGATAAAGATGAAGAGTACAAGGATTTTTTTTCAAATCACTTACAATATTAATGACATTGGTAAAAATATCCATAGTCACTTACTAACAATAACAAATTAATGACATTGGCATCCATAATCACTTACAATATTAATGACATTGGCTTAAGTAGTTAAGCATGCCCAAATGAGAGTAGTACCGGTTTGGGTGACCGACCGGGAAGTCCTCACTTGGGAACCACAAGCTCTAATGATATCAGGCGAATCGGGAATAGGAGTGGGGTTATCCCCTAAGGAGAGGCTCGCGGTTGGTATCTCTGCCCGAGGATGCGACACTAACTCGAGCCAACAACTAACAAATAACCCGCCGTTCAAAAAAAACTTACTAACAATAACAAATGTGAAAGTAGTCTATTCAATCTGGAAATTTTGAAAAAGTAAATTGACAATTTTGAGCTTTCACCCTTTAATAAATCATACTAGTAAGTGTTTTTAATCATCAAGGAAAGAGATCATTTTTAGATAACAACTAACCACTTCAAGCGTGTACCTTGGTTTGAAAACTAAAAGGTTTGGCAATTATAATGACACTTTTAGGTAAAACCTGCCAAAGTACTACTTTACGTAGTTTTGTAAAATCAATTTCTCTTATAGACATGTACAAAAGAATGTTTCGTCTTTTTGTGAGTGTTATGCCGTTTTCTACTATTCACCAGGAGCATTTTTGTAATTTCATCTCAAGAGCCAATAAGTAAGTGGTAGGAAAGAAAACTCTATACCCGAATTATCCGCATATCTCACCAGTCTAGGTATAATCTTATATGCCTACTTGGCTCTTATTATATTTTCCAATGTGCACCAAACACCAATATGGTTCATTAAAAAACAGCTGATATGACAATAGTATCCAGTAATGGAATTAGAGGGGCTACTAAACATAAGTGGAGGACCCATTTACATACTGAAAACAAAGCTTATGGTCTGAGAATATCAAATTTGATCATGTCCTAATCATGCATAGTCATTTACAGTAGTTGCTACTTGTATGGCTCCTATTTTTGGGAGATGATTTGTACACCAATTCTTTTTGCCATCCACCACTAAATTACACCAGTGATGCACACAGTACAACACTGCTATGCTTAATTTAGTGGTGGATGGAGAAAAAAAATGGTGTACAAATCACCTCCCCCTATTTTTACAACATTTTTGCCATTGTCCTTTGACTTTTTAACATCTGTGGTTGTTGACACTGTCCTTCTAGAGTCTACTAATCTAGTCCCATATTTTCATCACTAAACCTCTCTCCTTAATGAATATTAAAGTACAGATAAGGTAATCATACCATCAAAGATTGTGTTTCCATTTCCACTTGCATTTACAGGTGAAGAACAGGTTAATATGTTTGAATGGTATTTAGAAGCAACATGGAAAAAATATGCGTTTTTTTTAATACTGTTAGGTTGGTTAATTAATACCGTTACAATGTCCGACAAGTTATACAAACTAGCTAGCAAGAGATTTTCGCATACATGTATTAGAGCTTTGGAATCTCTAGCTTCTCTGCTAGCTTTTAATTTATTTTTTTCTTGTTTTTGCGTACCTTATGCAATAAATTTGTCTCACTTACTTTCATGAGACAGCATCAACTAACGGCAAGATATAAAGGACATAGATTACAAAACTACAAAAAGGTCGGGAATATTCACATTCCTTGTGAAGTGCATAGCTTTATTGCAACCAAGGATCAAATAGATAGTAGAAAGTACACCAATTCATATCATACTAAGAATTGATTCTCTACTTAATAATTGGGCACTAAATGAAAAAAAGTATTATATATAGAAAAAGCAAGATCAAATACTATTTTTTCAGGCCAATGAAGAAATCAAGAAGTCACATTTATAATTTATTAGGTTAATCATATACGTAATGGAAATTATTATAAAATATAAATGTGTAAAAACACGCTTACTATAGACGGCAGGTTTATTTTTAAACAAAGACATCCACAACGTAATATAAATATGGAAACAAAGAAGAAAATGACTTAAGTGAGAGTCCTTAAAGGAGCACTTGCATAAACAATTTTGTGACATATACTAGCACTAACAAAGCCATCATGACATACCACTATCTTAGTTAGACTATATACATAGGTCCTTCCTTGTATGCCATTTTTCTTCACATCATTCCTACACTACTCAAACATTGCCTTATAGTTGTCTTTCTTTCAAGGAAACCGCTCCTCGGTCCTGATCAAGTGATCCTGAGGCGGATACTGGTGACGATGAGGCCAAACATGAGGAAGAGTCCAAAAGTAGCCGATGAAAGCATGTTTGGAGAAGGAAATGGACCTGAGTTTCCAAATATGGCTCAACATACAAGGCAGGGGTTCTCGAGTGGTCTTTCTATTATATATACAATCATAAGAGCTCCGTTCTCACTTCTATCATGCCTATCATCCCACCACCATATAAGTGGTGCCACTGATGGAGTATGGGTCTCTGGAGAATTTTCACGGATGTCTGACATTAATCATCTTGTGGTTAATGATAGCATGCGCTATGCTATTTTGATGTAATTAAAGAGTTGTAAGTAGTATTAGCTAGTCATTGCTTTTGTTACACGTACGACACTATTTCTTGTATCAGAATAACAAATTTGTATACAAAAGTAGATAAGGGTTTGGCCTCCCTTTTATTAAAGAGTGCATTTTACTCAAGCATATGTGTTTTTTTTTCCCCATTAGAACGGCAAGTTATATATATATATTGGAAGGTAGCAAGATGTTAGGAGATTACAAAGAGATTGTAGAAGCATTTAAGGGATTGACAATCCAATCAACCTATTTGGGAAACGAATTTTTACATCTATGAATTGAAACGAGCCAAAATTCTAATCTTATTGGCAAGGGTGTCTTTACGAGGAGGCTTAAGATCAAACATAATCTGTTACTGTATCTCCAAATTTACCAAGTAGTTGTTTGAACAACCACGTCAAACCAAGCTTTAGCCATATGGTGTATACAGAGCAATTTTTTTTTTTTTTTTT
>LBNU01007126.1:146654-161134 GCA_014162995.1 Artemisia annua
TTTTTTTTTTTTTGCATACATGCTGTGTCTTGGGCTCTCAGTTGATGATCACCCGTTCATACAATTATTAAACTCAAATCAAGCACATCTGTCATAAACTCGATCTATCGCAGAAGAGGAAGTCAAGTCTAAAAGCTCTATGAATGTTTGCATAATTGCACACAATATTCATCAGTCTCAGCCACGTATATAGTTGTGCAGGGGACTATTTACATATTTGAGTCAATATTTTGGGAGAGTTGTTAAGTAAAGAAATTCAAAGATTTAATTATATGAATAGAAAATTATCTCAGTAATGCAGCGTTATTTAACTATAAAACCATATTAGCGAGCGGTTCCAATTTTGGGTGGGTTGGTTTAGTTCTTCATAAAACCATGGCGTGAGATAGGTATAGGTAGTTTGACTAAGAGAACAAATCAAAATCAATCCAAAGTTTCAAACCTCCTTTGTAAAGTAAAATCAAGTGTTGGTTGGCATGAACCTTGTATGAACCTAACCCTAGAATCATCATATTCACAAATGAGCTATGGTGTTTCGATTGGATTTCTTTCATGCGCTTTTGATATGCTCCCGTTGTTCCATGAATAAGCATACTAACGTAGACGTATGATCTACTTTGCATCAATGAACTATTTATTCAATAACTTGTGGTTAATGGTCAAAAATCCCTTAGCTTTTTACCCTCTAAAGAAACCTGTGTCTATTGGTGAGTGATGACATATCTCATTTTTCGGAGCCCGTCCGAAGGATTACTACTTAAGCTCAAGACTAATTCATCTTACGGAGCCTGGAAGAAGGATAGATATTAAGCACAAGCACAAAGGACATATGATTTTCTCCTAATTAGGTCAGAATAGATCCTCAGGAGTGGCTAAGCCTAGCATAGCATAACTTACTTCCGGAGATAATGAGAACACCGGAGAAAACCTCCTATCGTCCAAAAAGATGATGTGGCAATTGATGTGTTATCCTCGCCGCATTTGGTGTTGAAGCATTAATGACTCTGCATAGTAAGACACTAAGACAACCTCTGCCTCCGCAAGATATATGTCATGCACGTAAGAAGGATGAGATGTCCACATTACCTCCGAAGGATCTACGTCATGGATGTCAATCCAGAGGAGGGTCAGCAAGAACTCCGCTGGACGATCGTCACCTGCGTCAGACAAGATACTCTTGAAGATAGTATAGTATAAATAGAGTTCTAAACTTCGGTTCTTGGGCATTCATTAACTCAGCATTCAATACTCATTACTTTTTCTCTCTAACCTCTCACTAACACTTATACCACTCCGATACTTACTCTTACACCATAGCTTGCTCATGGACTAAACACCGTGGCGGGCTAACGGTTATTGTGTTATTTCAACTCAAGTAGGCACCGAAGCACAGGATAGGAGCATTCATATCCGAAGGTTTAGAGTTCAAGCATTTCCACAAGATTTTGCTCGAACAATGAGATTTTTTTTTTTTTTTTTTTTTTTGGTAAAACGTCAAAAGACCCGGTAAATAACGATGAGGTATTTCGACTTACTGTTAAGGTGTAAAGAACCTTTAGCACCAAATAACAACAAACTATGGTTGAAGTGATTCCATGTCTTTATTGGGAAACTAATAGGTGTACACTAAGTGGAATTGTGTTTGAACATAATTAAACACAATTTGTAGGCTAAAGATCTCACTGTGCATCTTTTGGGTGATTTTCATTAGTTTTTAAACTAAGAGCCACTATCACTATAGGAAAATGCAACTTGTAAGGGAACACAATACATATGGTTATCACTTAATTACTTTTCCTATAAAGTCTGGAAAATAAACGGAATCACATGGTCACAAATTGATGAATTTATAGCAAGACATGGCGAACACAGAAATTGATCATAAGGTACACCGTAAATTTTTTTAGTAGGGTATCCACTTGGTGTTAAACTATTAAAAATTCATAACGAAAAAAAAAAAAAAAATAAAATAAAAATACATTATGAACGCTTTTCGATGGGTATGCACGTGCATACCCTCTTCCTTAGATATGTCCGCCACAGATAGACATGAGGGGTCCCGGATATCTGAGCTCGAGACTAAAGCCAAAAATTCATAACACAGATTACTGATTTGAACAAAAGATTACTTTTTAAATGTAACCATATTTACTTAAATGGTGACAAACTTTGTCATGAGAGATTTTTTTCTTTATCATTTTTTATCTTTTATAATTTGGAACTTCAGTTTGAGAAGTACGTTTTCGTCACTTAGGTTATTGCCCCATCGATCATTGATTTTAGGCCCAAAAGTAGACGATCGCAGTTTACTTCCGTTAACATGAATGGCTGTTTGGAGTGTATTTTTATTCGGTTAATACGATAAAAAAGTTACTACCTAAATAGGAGCAAGTATTTCAATAAAACCACATCTCTTATATAATAAAACAAAACCCCTAGTTGGTACTTTGTCATTTAAAAAAAAAAAAAAAAGAATATTTCCTTATTAGGTAATATGTTAATTATTATTTAATTTATAAGTTTTTAAATTCGTTTTTGTTGATGTACTATACAAGTAGAAGATAAATACAAAAAATATAGATAAGATTTAAATGATTATCTTTAATCATAAAAAACAACAATTAAAAATCATAAATCAAACAAAATAAAAATTAAATTATTTGTTTTTTAATAAATAAAAATATATCATTCAAAATTTTTTTAAAAAAACCCGCGCGTGCGCGGGCATTATAACTAGTATGATACTAGGCCTATTAATGGTTCGGATTTTGATTTTGATCCGGTCTGCTCTTCCTCATTTACATGATCGAACGGGTCAAAAAACATCATTAAACAATCCTACTAGGGATCCAAAAGATCGATTCATTTAAGTAGATCACTATTTTTGGGTCGACCCATTAAAAAGAGAAACTATAAGAAAAGCAAAAAAACTCTATATTCTTTTATTGTTTTTAGCGTTTTTCTTGCAAGTGTTAGTGTCTTGTTTATAGTCTACTTATGGTCTACATGTAATGAAATATGTTCAACTCAAGACCTCAAGTTGTTAATTTTCCATATTTTTTTTTGGAACATACTAGTGATGACGTATACTTTTACATTAATTAGTTGCGCACAAGACCTGTTGTGCACTAGATGAATATGACTTAAACAACATTTCTAGTAGTAAGGCTAGGCACACTCGATCAGTTTTGTTGATCGGTCATGCATGGTCATATTCGGTCGAGCCCACTGTGGGTGTAAGGTCATAGTCGGTCGAGTGGTGACCAAATCTCCAACTCGGTCGAAATTTTGACCGAACTTTACACTTTTTTTTTCCATTAAAAAAAATGGTCACCACAGTGGCAACTTGGTCATCGTCAGGTCGTCAGAGAAAGAACGCTGATGTGGCATGGTCATGGTCGGTCCATGATTGTGCCCAACCTAAGCTAGACGATGAAACATTTCAATAGGAGTTATACTGTAATACAGTATTAAAGCTTCTATAAAGGTACAAACCTTTTCGAAAGGTTTCTATTTTGGGTAATCAACAAAACTTGACATAGATAACACGATACTTAAATTTATCCCATATTAAGTGTTCATATTACTATTTTGGGATGTCACAAAGTAAATGTTTTCTTAAAATTTTATGCATATTGAAAATTGACACTTATTGTGAGACGGAAGGATTATAAAATTGGTCTAACTAAGTGGAAATGGGCATTTTCTAAATTGTCGAATACAGAAAAAAAGCTTACCTTAATATAGCAAGCAAATGAAATTTGATAACATGTTCCAGAGTTTAAAGTTCTATTAATTTTTGGATACCTTATTATCATGTGTTGACTTCGTGTTAATTTGTGAGGCAAGGCATTTTTTAAGATTGAGTTTGAAGTTGTAAAATTTTATCCTATAATTTAAATAAGTTGACCTGGATCATGATCCTTTTATTAAATTTAGTTAGATAACAAGGTGTGGGCGCCCGCCGCGTTGCGGCGGGTATTTTTTGCGACAATTCTGATTCAATTCGTGTGGCGTCAATGTGATATAAAATCGTCCTTGTCGAAAGTATATCAATATTAGGCTCATTTTGTTCGTCACCCGTAGATCTTTTCAATGGTATTTTTTTTAACGAAATCATTTAATATTTGTTACATCTTTGACATGTAAACTTTGTTATTTAAAAATTTCGTAAATAACAAAAACTTAAGTGTAGTTTTGGCAATTTGTCATATAATTTTTGGGGTAGTGTGTAAATAGTTGCCATTTTTTTTGTTAAATTCGTTCACGGACCAATTTTTTAAACATGGAGTCCAAAAAAAAAAATTTATTAAAGAGATTGTTTGTTAGTCAACATGGAGTCCAGAAGAAAAAAATAATTTTTTATTCAACAATTTGTTTTTTATTCGTTTGTGGGGCAGTGAAAGGAGTCGTAAAAAAATAGTTTTTTTTTTTTTTTATTAAAGACATTGTTTTTTATTAAACTTGGAGTTAGGAAAAAATTTGTTTTTTATTCAAGAAGTTTTTTTATTCGTTTGTTGGGGAGTAGCGACAAAATAGGATCCGTTCCCATAATATATATACTGGAAAGTTACTAAAAATGGAAAGCCTTCTAAAACGAGCAATCTGATTTAAAACAAGTTATTAATAATTAGCCGATCATTAATTCGTGTAGATTCGCTGAAGAATGAGTAACTTCCTATCCTTATTTCTGATATGGTTTCAGTTGCGGTTTGAGGTACAGATATTCTTCCCTTTTCAATAGGGACTTCTCATGACTTTCGATTCCTTGACTTTACTATGATCCCTTTTGATATGATTCGTTTGATATGAGCCTTTGCTATGATTCCTCTAATTTGATTCTGATTTGCTATCCACTTTGATTATGATTTTGTGATTACTAATGATTATGAGACTCAGTTATATTATGCTCTGGGAGCATTCTATTCTGTTATACTCTGGGAGCATTCTGTTATGGATAGCCTTGCCTTGTTTGTTCTGATATGTTCTGTTTTGATGCCCGAGTTTACTAACTACTCATGGAGGTACCATGGGCATGTCATCGAGGCACCGATGGCATGACACTATCTGGGGCGGTGTGATTAGTCCCCGGCGTCCCCGTCTGTTTATGATATGATATGAGATCTCTTGGCCACTTTGTATATGATTTGTTTGTGGGGGGCGTATGGATGCATCCTAGGATATGATATGATATGATATGATACGATACGATTTGGTTTGGTGACTGGCTGTACGTGCCTTGTACCCCTTTCACGTCTGGTACATTGGAGCTAGCTACTCTATGTACACCCTATGAATTGACGGATATGTGATTATGTGATTAGACCTATTCGAGTGTCTCTGGTAGGTCGGCTCGTGGCTTTCCTTTATTTCTTTTGTCCATTCGAGTGTCTCTGGTGGACAAGCCTTTGTTGGATACGTACTCTTTGATTCTTACTACTATCTGATTATGCTTGCACTTGATATCTTTATGATGCTTCATTCAGTTAAATTATGATATTTGTTCAGTTGATCGTTGCTCTCTTATTCATTTGACAGATGATATTCATTTCAGCAGAAGCTTATGATTTCTTTTCTTATACTTATATGCGTTTCGATTATTCGTTTTGTTATATATCTGTTCACTGGGCTTTTTAAGCTCAGCCGCATTTCTTTTCCTGCGGCAGGTTTTAGGTTGGAAGCTGGGTTTGGGTGAAGAGTGCATAGGAGCGTTAGTGGACTACCCCAGTGATTAGAAGCCCATTTACATCTGGATTAGACTTATTTGGATTCGATTAGATTTTTGTTTAGCTTTGTATTCTCATTCTTGTATAGAGTTAGTATTTTTGTAATCTTTAGAATATCCTTTGTAACTTTATGTTTATAAGTCTTCCGCTTACGTTGTATGTTCTGATATGCCACCATAATGTGATACTTCTACCCTTGTCGGGTTGGGGTGTTACATACCTAATTGTTGGTGCATAAAACAGAAGCAATTATTAACATAATTTTAAGACAAATCCAAACACCCGTGAATCAAGTTAGATTATATATATCGAGTATAAACGCGGGTACCAAATACCCCCAAAATTGAAACCCTAATCGTTTTACCTGATTTTCGGTGATATATCAAAGCATACATCGCCGTCGCCTGAGTATAATACCATATTTTAACATCAGACATAGCTACCACAGCTTCAGCAACAAACCGGATTCGTGATGGAAGATATCTGTGTAGCTGTGTGTGAGAGTATTCACGAAGGTTCTGGCAACCGTTTGTGTGAAAGACTTATGTTTAAGAAAAGGGCAAAAAGGAAACGGGCTGGATCAGGCAAGATTTAGCAGGCCGGAAAACGGGGAGCCCACGAAAGTGTACTGTCGCTTGAACGAAGTCGTTTCAAATGTGTTTTAATATATATAGTAATAAGTTGACCTGGATCATGATCCTTTTATTAAATTTAGTTAGATAATGAGTGGGATCATGATCTATTGTGTTGGATCATGGATCAGATCATGATCCATTGAGTTGGATCATTAATAAGTCACTTATGATCCAATCCAAATATGCCTACACATCTATATGATACCATTTTGGCATTAACTATTTTAGTGAAAAGATTTAGTGTTTTTTTCCTTTGATTTTTTATTTTTTATTTTTTTTTATTTTATTTTGTTATATCTATGTTTAGTTGAAAATTGAATTTCATGATACAAATGTGAGTCTAAAAGATTTACATCCTATATTAAGTTTTGCGACATAATCATCATTATGGTTTATTAGGTTGTGTTTGTTTTTTTTATTTTTGCCTCTTAACAGCCTCTGAATGGGCAAAATGTCTGAATCGGTCAGACATTTTGCCGTTCAGACCGTTTGTTTTTTTTTTTCCCGTTCAGACGCGTTCAGATGCAGTTAGATCTTAATGGTCAAGACTTGCGAGGGGTGTCTTAACGCGTCTGAATGCCTCTTGTTGACACAAAAAAGTAACCAAAAAAAAATCCCGTTCAAACATAATTTTTTTTTTCCGTTCAGATGCGTTCAGATTCAGACATTTACACCTCAGATTCAGATTCAGATGTGCGGTTCAGATTCAGATTCAGACCTTCTAAAAAAACAAACACCACCTTAGTTGAGGGCAAAAACTTTAGAATAACTAAGAACACCTCTTACCAAGTAACTGCAAAAAGCGTTTTAAAATCATGATGTTCATATATCCATTAATTGTAAGGAAAATTGTCCAAAAATACATTCAACTTGCCACCTTTTACTATTATATGCTATGAACTTTTTTTTCCTATTGTATACACGAACTTTATTAATCTTTCTATTGTAGCCATGAATCTGACGTGGCATGATTTAATCAAGAGTTTATTACCTAAATTTATATAAATCGTCCCTGTGGCTCAAAACAATTACACCATTCATCCTTGAGTCAATTACATAAAAGGTCCATGTGGCTCTAATAATTTACACATTTCGTCCTTGTGGCTATAAAATGATTAAACTAGAATGATTAAACACAAAAAAATGATTTTATGGCAATCTTTCTTTCTGAGACGGTTGAGTCGACACCGAAAGAAGATCAACATTCATCTTATTTAAGTAAAACACTCATGGTTGTTACTTATCTTCTGTCCCTTACTTTGCAGCCATGTTAATGGTTGATAAATTGCATTCTGTCATGCAAGGTAATAATACAGGCACTTAGACAGTCTCCAATATATGCACCAAGAAAAGATTTGGTGTAAGCTTATTACCAAACCATGCTCTTATTACATCAAAATGGTGCAAATATTTGGTAGATGTTAAATAAACATCAGTATCTTGAATCTTAGTCTATTTGTGCCTATCTTAATGTGATTAAACTAGATATCTACCTCCCATGATGCTAAAGCTTTCATATATGAAGGAAGACTATCATAAGCATATTTCGGTACATTTATTGAAACATCTTCAAACTCAATTTGCTCATCCTCTATTCAAATGATGCATAAAAAAGGTGTTGGTCATGTTAAAAACTATTAGGAAAAGAATCAAGTAAATAAATATATCTTACTTTCAGATTAAGCACAAAAGCAACATTGCCACTTATATTAACGCGAGATTAAGCATTGATAGCACACAAGAGACTATATTGATGTAACTTGATCAACTTGCCATAGCCTTTTTCTACTTAATAACACGTTACACAATGGAACTGTCATCTTTATACAGTTTTCGTTTACATACTGATGAAATTTCATACCAAGTGGAATGATATGATTCTTGAGTTTACTAATGGGCAAAATGGAAATAATATTTGGAGTGTGGTAAGAAGACTAATCTTAGCTGCAAGTGTCTATTTTATCTGGAATGAGAGGTCCTACAGGATATTCAAAGAGGAAAGTAAAAACAATGAGGAAGTGGCAAAAATGATTATTGAAGCAGTGAAATGGAAATTTCTTAGCTTAAGAGTTAAAGATAGTAATGTTGTGAGGAATGTGGGAAAGTATATGGTCTATTACTTGCAATAAAAAGTGAAGACTCATTAAAGTAATGGCTGCATAAAGACTGTATAGCAGATGGCTTGTAGTTTGTGGATGAAAATTAGTACAAGTTAGTTCCTCTGCCATTGTATTGCGAGGAAGGGCTGCAATTTAATGATAGAGTTGGCTAATTTGTGACAGTTGGTAATCCATATAAGGAAGTTTCCTGCTATGGGATGATTCTGAGTAGTTTGCCTGAATAGCCTTATGGGATGTTTGGCACAAAAAGTATTTGCTTATGAAAGCTTAAAATGAAAGTGCAGGTGGTGATTCATGAATACCTGCTGCTAGTAAACATGGTTTAAACCAATAAATTTTCATATTTTCAGCCTGAAAATGTGAGAATCCTTGTACTCACTTCAACTGATGGCCTTGTACCTTGGATGAATAAAGTCCCTTCTTAAGTTTATCTAAACTTTCTTTCTGAGTTGGTCTTTGTTAGACACTTACAATAAGTTTTAAGTATGCTTCATAAGGGTACTTCTAATTGTCCATAAAGTAGGTTTCTAGTTGAGTAGGGTAAGTGAGTATGGTGGGCAGTGTATGAAGATAGGAATAGTGAGGAGTGAAAGATGAACCTACCTGGTCCTATCTATGCACTGCCAAGAGGTAAAGGTTGGTACTCACTGTAGGGTGTGTGTTCCTAGTTGTGTGAAGCCATTGTAGTAGATGGAAATGTAGCACAATTATTATAGCCCCTATAGTGGAGAGGTTATGGGTGCCTAGTGAAGCCATTAACCCTTTCTTTTATGCTTACTGTGGGTGCTGGATGAGTGAGCATGGGAGGAGGGTAAGATGGAAATGTAGCTAGATGGTTAAGGTGCATATATGATGAATTGATGGTGATTGGTATAGCAATTGGAGGGAATGCAATCTTCACTGGTCTGCTCTGTTCTGAGTCAGTGTACATTATCTGATATCTTTGGTTTCTATTGGTAGATATCGGATAGTATGTTGCTAGCTGTATGGTTTGTTTTGTTTTGATATGTTTCAGCGTAAGAATTGGGGATGTCCAATTCTATGAATCCTCTTGATAAGTTTTGTACAGACAGTTTTGAAAGTTAATATAATTTCACCATTTGCACCAAAAAAAAGAAATTTCATACAACGATTCAAGTCTTCGAGTTGACCACAAGCTGATATGACTCCAATCATCGTAACCTCATCCGGCTTAACCCCGTCTTCCTCCATCTTTCCATACAATCTCAACGCCTCACATGCCTTCCCACTCTTAACATACCCATTAATCGAATTCCACGACACCAAATCTCTCACACAACTTTCATCAAACACCTTGCGTGCACAATCCAATTCACCACACGACACCAAAAAATGAATCACGACATTATTCACATACAAATCAGAACCAAATCCTAAATGAGCCACATTTAATCTTTGATTACAATTGATTTAGAACGAAAAGAAAATATACAAACGTGGCGTGGCAAGGCGTTTCGATCCCTTGACGTTGATCTACCTTGCATCTTTTTGATGATGGTGGCGTGGCAAGGCGGTGGAGGTGGTTGTGGTGTCGGTGTGGTGGTGCTAGAAAGAGAGGGAGTGGCAGTAAGAGGGTTGTGAGAGATAGTAGAAGATAGATTTTATTAAAGGAATGATATAAATTTATGTGGACGAATGGTGTAATTGTTTTGAGCCACAAGGACGATTTATGTAAATTTATGTACTTAACTCTTGATTAGATCATGCCATGTCATCAAAGAGCCATTTTATTGATACAATAGAAAGATTAATAAAGTTCGTGTATACAATAGGAAAAAAAAAGTTCATAGCATACAATAGTAAAAGGTGGCAAGTTGAATGCATTTTTGGACAATTTTCCCTTAATTGTAATTAGGGATGAGCAAAAGAACCAAAGAACTGGAATCGGACCGAGAACCGGACCGGAACCATGAAGAACCGAACCGGAACCAGAACCAATGGTTCCTGTTCCGGTTCTTGATTTTGAGATTTTTTGGTTCTTGGGTCGGTTCAGATCGGTTCCACTGGTTCTCGGTTCCGGAACCAAATATCCAATAATTATAAAAATATGTAATTTTTTTTACTTCTTATGAAAATATTAATCAAATCCTACGCATCATAAAAAAAAAACCCTACTAGCCATCAAGCCAAACACTCTAAACTCTAATCTTTAATTTACTGAAATATCCACAAATCAATAATTAATCTAAGCCTAATAACATTCCCAGATCATTTATCATTATCAAAACAATGGAAGTAAGTTTATATTTTATTTTTATTTGCATTCGATTAGATATGCTAAAATTTGATAGCACTTTTATTAATGCATTCGATTAGTATGGGTAGACGTGTACTAGACCCTTATAGAACTCGCTTGTCAACACCGATTGTTGAAGCTTTGATTTGAACCAAAGATTGGGTAAGAAAGTCAAGAACACAAATTAATTAGG
The DNA here is from genome assembly GCA_014162995.1 of Artemisia annua. Classification (NCBI taxonomy): domain Eukaryota; kingdom Viridiplantae; phylum Streptophyta; class Magnoliopsida; order Asterales; family Asteraceae; genus Artemisia; species Artemisia annua. The sequence goes on from LBNU01007126.1 coordinate 157,586, forward strand.
ATGATGTTGAAAATCTTATTAAAGACGATGAGATTGTCAAGGATATGTAAGAACAATTAGAGAAACTAACCAAAAGAGATAAAGAGAAACAAACTGTGGAACTCTGAACGGTCTTAGTTATTTTGATGGACAAAGTTTTAAGTTATTTTATTTTGTTTTCTGGATTGTTATGCATTTGTTTTGTTATAAATATGAACAAGTGAAAGTAACTATAGAATAATTGATTATTTGAGTTTATGGTTTAGTTGTTAATTGTTATTTGCTTAAATGTAAATGGTACAAAACACAAAAAATTAAACTTTTTAAGAACTACAACGGTTATATTTCACTTTTCACTCTTTTCCTTATTTCTTCCCCATTCTTTTACATAAACCCTGATTGCAAACGTAAACACAATCAATTAATTCCTTCAATAATCATAACCAATCCATAATCAAAATCAAATTAAATCATGTCCACCTATCTTATCAACGATAACTGCAAATGTGACAGGCCTTCGATGGTGGTAACAGCTTGGACACCCACCAACCCAGCTAGACGCTTCATTTACTGCCAAAATCGATGGGTAAGCATATCATATACGTTTTCTTTAAAGATTATTATGTTTAAATTTTTACTATACTTCATTTTTTGGATTTTAGAAACCGGGTAGGAAGAAATGTGATAGATGGGATTGGTATGATCCAGAGGAGGAATGTGATTGGTGCAGGATGCACTTGTTTGAGATGTATACCAGACTGAATCCTAATCAAAGGCGTGAGGTTCAAACTGAAGTCAATCGTCAAAGGAAGATTGAAGATTTGGAAGCTGACTTGAAAAAAGCTTTAAAGAAAGTAACTTTTTGGAAGTCAACTCTTATTGTCTTTGCAGTTGTTGTTTCATTAGTACTTGCAGTTAAGTAGTATGGTTTTTAGGGCTAGATTGTGTGATTTTTCATGTAGTATAAGGCTTAGTTTTTGTTTAGGCAGTGTAGGTTAACCAGCCTTGTACACACAATCTAATGTATGCAGCTACTGTTAATGAATGCAATAAAAATCATGCTTTTGTATCCTTGTTGTTAATCTAACATTGCATTGATCAGAGATAGTTACAAGTGTTTTATTCTACCCTGGTTTAAGTTATACAAACTAGAACCAGTTACACATGCACATTGTTGTAACCAAAATCATTAGGAACACAAGATGCTTTCAAAGCATCTTATTTTTTCCTTTGCCCTTTGGATCTTTGGGTTCTTTTTTCTTAAATGATTTGATACCTAAATCTTGACATTTTTTCTCATTTGGCAGCCCTAGTACTTTAACTCTTGCAGCAAATGCCATTTTTTCTTCTTGTTTTGCTGTCAAATTAGTGGTTGCTTCAACCCTGTTTGCAGGCACAAAATAGTCACTTGCCTTATAATTTTTGGGAAATAATCCTCCCATCCCCATGGCCTTGCATCAAAATCTGATTAAGAGCTGTCACTGGAAATTGCAATGATTTCTGCACAAAATAAAGAAAATTCCTAACTTTATTGTTCTTCTCTATTAATTAGCACAAATAATTTAGGATATGAGAATCTGCATTTATTACCTTTCTTCTTGCTTGATGCCATTTTTGGATTAGATGTTGGTTTTCTTATGCTTCTTTGATGGAATAGCCATTGTTAGTATGGCTTTAAATATTGTGGCCATAAAGAAGATTTGCAGTGAGTATGTGGTTATGGTAATTGGAGTAAAAGCTTTTGCAGTGAATAAAACCTTTTGCAGTCAATATGTGGTTTTAGATGCCACAATACTCACATCATAATAGTTAGATTCTTTCACCATGTTCAGTGAGATTCTTTCACCATGTTCAACATCTTTGGTTACTACAATGTAGACATAAAACAATACTAAATAAAGATTATAAAGAATCTGAGCATAAGACATCAAACAATACTAAATAAAGTCTTTTGCATTCACCAATTTGTAATAGTGGGGGACAAGCAGACAGTGTTTTGGTTCAAGATTTACAAAAGATGTGCCACTTTGCATTGTTTAATACATCCACCAAGATACAAAATATTACAAATATGGTAAAGCAAATATTAAGCTGTCTTCAAGGTTAATCAACTGATAATGCAAAATTTGGTGTAGATCCTTCACCATTTGGACCAAATCCTGTCTTTTTCATTTTTTGACCAAAGATCCTTTATGACCTTCCCCTATTCTTGTGGTGGATCCTCAAAGGATCATCATGAGCTTGTCTTTTGTTTCCCTTCTTAACAGGTTCAGAAGAAGTAGCCACTCCTTTGCCCTTGTCTGATTCAGGTTGACATGGGTTACATGGAGCATCAACCACTTCTGCAATCAGCATATCATCATCTGCATTCCTGTTGCCTGTAAATGATTCTTGAGTAGCAACTTGTTCATTCACACTTAAGACAGCTCTATTGTAAGGTTCTTGGTCAAATGATTTTTCATCTGATAAATAGCATGAAGGATGTAAGCCCATATTCTTTTGCCATTCTTCATGTTCTCTTTTCTCATCTTCTTCCCTCTTCAAGTCTTGTTCTTTCCATCTGGCCTCTGCTTCCAAAGTTAACCTCAAAGCCTCTTCTTCAAAAGCTTCTTGTTCTAGTTGTCTATCCTTTGCAGCTAACCTATCTTCTTCTTGAATCAGCAACTCCTCCATGTAATAATGTTCCATGTTCTGTCTAATTTCATCTTCTTCCATAACCTAAAACCAAAGTACAAATATGGATTATGAAACTAACAGTTTTAATGTAAATTGCATTTGCAAATATTAAACATACAATAGTCCTTTGCTGAGCTCTGCCACCACCTCTTGATCCTCTCCCACCACCTCTTTGACCTCTGCCACCACCTCTTGATCCTCTCCCACCACCTCTTTGACCTCTTGATCCCCTTCCCCTACCTCTAGCAGAAGCATAGCTTGCATAATCAGGTCTAGTTGTGCTCTTAGATGGCCTAGTGGGCTTAGGTGGAGGTGGAACAGCTTCTTTTTTGCAGCTAGCTTTGTTGTGACCTCTTTCTTGACAATTACTACAAGTCATTATTCTTCCCCTTCTAGTGACTTGTGAGTTATTCTCATCAGGTGCTAAGATCCTCTTTTTCCTTGGCCTGCCTGGCATTGTTCTCATCAATGGGGGTAGAAGAAGTGGATCCCTTGTTCTTTTCCACATGTTACTACCATACACACGTCTGATGGTGAATTGGTATGCTTCAAACCATTTTTGTTGGCTACACCATTCATGGACTCCTTCCACAGGGTCCCTATTCATATGCTTATAGGCTGCCAAAGCATGAATACAAGGTATTCCAGACAACTCCCACATTCTACACATGCATGGACCTCTAACTTGTTTTTCAATTGGGAATAAAAGCGCATTTGCTTGAGGACAAGCAAATCTCAAGTGTAAGGGTATTTGATGAGACGAAAAATGTTACGTTTTTAGGGGTCGGTTTGAGTCCTAATTCGTATGTTTTTGGTTTGGATTTCACCCAAAGTCGTTTCTTTTCTCATTTTAGGTACTTTTGAAGGGAAAATCACAAAAGAAGCATTTTCGGG
>LBNU01007126.1:169609-199336 GCA_014162995.1 Artemisia annua
CGGCCGTGTCATAATGCTGGTTCAAATCTGACGGCCTAGGTTTGAACGGCGTCACCCAAATTGCACTTTACGAACTCTCTGGCCTGTCACGAGTCTTTTTTCCACTTCTGGGACTTCACTGTCCTGACGGCGTCACCTTTGTTAGAGTTGACGGCGTCACCCTTCTGTGACTTTAAGTCTTTTGAGTTTTTGTTTTTTCCGCACTTTTTTCACTCCGAAACGCCCCGAAAATGCTTCTTTTTGTGGATTTCCCTTCAAAAAGTACCTAAAATTTGAAAAGGAAACGACTTTTGGTGGAAATCCAACAAACATACGATATTAGGACTCAAACCGACCCCTAAAAACAAACCATTTTCGTCTCACTCCATATATTTATTTATTTCCAAATTAAATAATAAACCACATTGGATTATAGTTTTTAACCAATACACCAAAACAATTCCCCTATGGCACTAATATTTTATTATAGTAAATATTCCCACTAAAATTGTAAAAAGTTAATATTTTATATTTTAAGTTTATATTTAAACCTTCATTATTATTAACTTATAACAATATTTGTACCAACAAGGCAATATCTATCAAAACACCCATCGGTCTACAAAAATTATATTTTATAATTTTTAAACTTGTTATATCCGTTTGTCCCGTTAGAACTTTATTTCTATTGTAACCCGGGTACCGATAACACTAAATTAAAAACTACAAACTATACACAGAAACGGGTACCCCTTGTTAAAACAATAATTACAAAAAAAATTACCATAAACCACTCACCATATGAGTGGCCGTTTTGGTGTGCTCATAGGACATTTTGTTTATTACAAAATCTCACCTAATATAATACCCACTTACTACCAATCTACACATACATGCAAATGAACCCAAGTAGATCAAAATACTTTCTCTTCCTCCTTTCTCTCCTTGGAACTCACGGTAAGATCAAAGAAAGGCAAGAAGGAGGACACAAATTTAAAGATCAAAGTGTATTTTCTAGTAGGATTTAGAATCCTTGTTTAGGGTTTGAAATAAAAACCCAAGGTTTACTTTAGGTTTTCTTCACAAAGCTTCAAAATTCATTCAAGTTGCTCTAGGGAGTGCACCAATCACTTCAGTTCATTCACTACATATTGTACCCATCAATCGAGGGAGTTTTCATAGCCCGTTTACATTATATTGTTTTCAAATCCCACGGGGAGAATACATGCACATTTTCATACGAGCCTAAGTATCAAATCCATATCATTACTTAAGTTACCAACATTGCCATGTTTTAAAGTCCCCTATTATCATGACCGTAATTGTATTTAAGCGAGGGTGAGTGGATAGGATCTATTGAGGGTTGACGCCTCCATCCGTGTTGGGGTTACCAACAGTTAAACAAGATGCATTTCATTGATCATTGTTAAGAGTTTTTTGGCAAACACTTCAGGGGCATTACATACAGTCTAAGCTTCGGGGTCATGAAGGCTTAAAGAGATAATGTACACTTTTATTAATATTGTGACAGTTCGTCATTCACTTATACTTGATGGTTATCGTACAACCATTCATCATAAACCTATGAATTCTCACCAAATTATTTTTGGAACCGTTTAGGCAATGTATTTCAGTAAACTAAGATAACCACATGTGACTTGCATATGGACCATCCCAGGGGAGTGAGAGTCGACGGCGTCCTCACTTTCATTTTCATGCGGCTTATGTAAACGTTTGATCTGTAACTTGTTTTCATGAGACTGCAACATTATTTTGGGACCTATTTTGTTAAACTCTGAATGTCTTTAATGATCAAACGATTGTATTTTCCAAACGACCCACTTTAGTCGTTCAATATAAACCTATTATGGGGATTGGCCATGGATCTGTTACACCCAGGTATTCAATTTCCGCTGCCATATAACAGGTAAATTTCAGGGTCTGTTACAAGACTTGTATCAGAGCCAAGTTATAGCGAACTAGTTGTTATCATTGGGACCCTAGACTATGACCACATCATCATAGCATCTCATCATTTCATCATGAGTGCATATTCACTTTACATGGTTTTATACCACAATACAGTTCATAGCATGGGTGCGTAACCACCTACATTTCATGGGTATAGAGATACCTACATTGCTCGGGTATGGCATGATACCTACATTACTTGGGTACTTTGTTGCCTACATTCATGGCATCACTTAGGTGTGGATTACCTACATTCATGGCATCACTTGGGTGTGCGATCACCTATACTACATTACACGGGTCACTTTCATTCATTTTACATCTGTTGTGCAATGGGGTGTGAAAACATAGGTTACAAGTCTTGTATGGGCAGGACTTGCAACTGAATGGTTTGACATCGCCTTTGCTGTCTAAACATTTTCTCAAGGAGTCTTGGACATATTACGAGTATAACTGAGCTAAGTATTGCAAAATTCATTAAACCTTGGTAGGATATAGACTGATCACCTATATTCGACCAGGGACAGTGGGACATGGACTGATCACCTATGTCTGACTCAAAGGTGAATTTTGGAATACTTTGAGCAGTTATGTTAGGATTATGTTCGGGTCGAGTCTTACAAAATTTTTGAAACGCCAAAATTCATAAGAATGCATAAGCACTACATCTCATGAACATACACATATATACACAGTACACTTACATCATGGTACCCTCATTTATCACAGTCTCACTAAGTCACAATTACCATTGAGCCGTGTTCTCATTCACCTACTTTATCAATAATTCTTCAGACTTAGACATGTAGGATGTTTTCCATCTACCAATGAACCTATACCAATTATACCTTGTTATTCTTGGAGTATTCACCGTCATCGGGCGATGACTTCCACTGTAACTTCACATGAGACCAATTCAGAGGAGACAATCAGTTATGATACTGAGACATTTGAGTCTCAGTAGGCTACCTTACATTCTCACTATCACCATCATTTACCATTCTCTAGTCTCACTACTCACTAAATTCATAAGTGGATATTACCAATGATTTTCCTAGAAAGACTTTACATGCCATCTTTGAGAAGAATTCCTTGATACATTAAGATCATTCGAAACTCAACAGGAATCATGAGATATCACAATTATCACTGACCTAGTTGTCAAGATTCTACCATCTCGAAAGTACTAGCCTACTCGAATTACAAGATTCGTTTCGATACGAATGCTCGCTAAGCAACACTATAAAGATGAATCCAGCCTTCTAAACCGGACTATAGAACCTTCAAGTGAACATGATCTCACCAATAGGCATTAACCAAATTGGATGTTAGACATCAACGCATACATGTAGACATACCCACCCAACTATTTCATCATTTTTAATTCCTACACTTTTCAATGAATTCCCTCCAAACTACAATTATATAAATCATACATCTCGTAAGAAATTATTTCTCAGAAAGTCGTCTGCTTAAAGTTTTAAATTCATTTATTCGGATACAGATTATGAACAAAACACTAAATCTCGAAACAAACTTTGAAAATCAATCACTATGCTACATCACTTATACATATAAGGGTTTTGTAATTGATGACATAGAACACGGAAATATCTTAGTAATGGAGACTAAGCACCTTAGGTGGAGGAAGACTTAATTCATAACATTCACGATACATATTCGGCAATCATTTTAAGGTTTTCTTTGGAATCCCAACTAGGTATAAGCATCACCTATCATCTTCAGACCAATGGTCAGAACGAGAGAACGATTCCAACATAGGGAGATATGTTTAGATCAGGTATGATTGACTTTGGAAATTGTTGGACTAACCATTTGCCATAAACCGAATTCATTTACAACAATAGTTATCACATGAACATAAGGATCACACCATTTTAGAGCACTTTATGGTCGAAGTGCTAATCACTTATTGACGGACCGAAGTCGGAAAAAGCCCAATTCACTAGTCCAACACATATTCATGAAACAAGCAAGAAGTGATTATTCGATGAATTACTCATCCTTCAATAGAAGAAATCCAACTCAATGACAAACTTGAACCTTGTGGAAGAACCAGTAGAAATCGTGGACTGTAAGGTCATACAATGAAACAGAGTCAAATTCTATCATGAAAATTCGCGGGAATTCCCGAAGAAGTCCCGAGTATACTTGGGTACGGGAAGACCAAAAGCAATTCAATTATCCACATCATTTCACCAATAGCATTCCCGAGACCAACATGAACTGAATCCAGGGACTGGATTCCTGTTAGGAAGGAAGAATGTCACAATTCTCAATTTCAGGTCACTTTCCCAAGTCTAAACATTTTCCCATTCACAGATTTCAATTCATCATTTCACGTAAACTAGGTTTACGGATATTCATTTGACGAAACCGGGTTCATCAGCACTAACACAATATATTTTTAAGACAAACCAGAAAATCTACAAACACCCATGTTGGGAGCCATTTTCCCGTCAAATGACTCAGTTCTGGAGTTGGGACTCCAAGGAACAAAAGTTAGAGCACCTGGCTTAGTTTTCAAATCAAAAAGCCGTTTGTTATTTGGACTTAAAATGAGTAAACTACAGCCATCCAAACATTCACAAAAACTGCCCAGAAATGGCAGTTTTGGCCTAAACACCATACTTTTCGACCATTTATCTTAAAATCTGGGCACATTGAGCAAAACTTCACTACTGAACATATTTAGGCTTGGTGTTAAGCTTTCCAGAAATACCAATTTTTTTTCCTAACTCTCAATATTCACTGATTTACAACTAGTTTTCCGAGGCCATTTTTAGCCGTATTTCAGAAATTACTAAGTGATATTTACGACGAAAACTTGTATTTTCACAATTTATCACCAAATAACTATCGTACAACATCATTACACCATATGAACATGTGAAATACATTATGACTTAATACGATGATATAAATTATATTTTCGATGATTATTCATATTTTGATACAATACGAGTGGTATAGATTATAAGTGCAAGTGCATACATGAATTCATTTCATAATCTAAATTAGATTACATACATTCATTTTAGGTTGCGACTAGGAGTTGCACCACATCACTTCAGTTCATTCACTACATATTGTACCATCATTTGAGGTGAGTTTTCATAGCCCCGTTTTTCAATTTATTATTTCATTTCAAATCCCACGGGGGAGAATACATTGCACCATTTTTCATACGAGCCTAAGTATCAAATCCATATACATTACTTAAGTTACCACATTGCCATGTTTTAAGTCCCCTATTATCATGAACCGTTAATTGTATTTAAGCGAGAGTGAGTGGATAGATCTATTAAGGGTGACGCCTCCATCCGTGTTGGGGTTACCAACAGTCAAACGGATTCATTTCATTTGATCATTGTTAGAGTGTCTGGCAAAACACTCTGGAGGGGCATTACATACAGTCTAGCTTCGGGGTCATGAGCTTAATAGATAATGTACACTTTTATTAATTATGTGACAGTTCGTCATTCACTTATACTTATGGTTATCGTACAACATTCATTTTCATAAACCTATGATTTCTCACCAACATTATTGTTGACCGTTTTAGCAATGTATTCTCAGGTAACTAAGATAACAACATGTGACTTGCATATGGACCTTCATGGAGTCGAGGAGTCGACGCGTCTCACCTTTCATTTTATGCACTTATGTAACGTTTGATCAAGTTGAACTAGTTTTCATGAACTTGTAACACCATTTTGGGACCTATTTTGTAAACTCTGAATGTTTTAATGATCAAACGATGTATTTTCAAAACGACACTTTAGGTCGTTCAATATAACCTTGTATGAGATGTCATGATCGTTACACCCAGGTATTCAATTCCGCTGCCATATAACAGGTAAATTCAGGGTGTCACATGACAGAAGTCCGTAGCTCGTAAATAGCAATTTTCAGTTCTGAGGTACAACACAAGAAGCTTAAAACATCCATTTTCCGACGCTGGTAACAAGTTTCCGGTGTCCTGCCGACGAAGATAAAAGATTTGGAAGAGATTATTAAGGAACTTGATGAGCGTTTTTTAGGCGGCGGATTCCGGTGAGAAGTTGTCGGCGTTGTTGGAAGTTCCGGCGTGTACTCTTCCCGGTCAACCTAGTGTGTCTGTTTTTGTTGTAAAGTTTGTTCTTTTTGGCTGTAAAGTTGTACTCTTCCCGGTCAACCCGATGAGTTTCACACTATGATTGTATTTTTGTTGTTGTAAAGTTCGATACTAGGCCTTTTGTTTTGTTTGGTTTTATTTATATGTTGCCAACCATTTTTTCCGTCGGAGCATGAGGCATATGTTGCTTTCCTATTGTTGTCCATTTGTATGGGTAAAGACACAAGTATTATGATTTCTTTTCATGCCAGAATAAAGCCAAGTTTTTTTCTAACTGTTACAAGTACTAGATGGCACACTATGAGAATCATTATCTTAAAAGATTAATTATATTGATAAACTTAATATCTTTAGCGAATTCTTGATGGAAAATATTTTTATAAATAAATGGTCTAGTAGTGGTGGAGGTTGAGCGGTGGTGGTGGTGGAAATGTTTGGTTGAGTATTTTGAGGTGGTCTAAGCAGTTGAGCAGTGGTTGTTGAGCGGTTGAGCGGTTGAGCAGTGGTGGTTGAGCGGTTGAGTAGTGGTGGTCGAGCGATTGAGTGGTGGTGGTGGTGGTGGTGATGGACTGGTGAAATGGTGAGGTAGGTGGGTGGAGTTAGGTGGGGTGAGTGGGGTTAGGTGGACTAATTAATTAATAAAGAGATAATAATATAATATATGAGGGTGTATTTATAATTTTACAATAAATAATAAAATATCCTACCTAACTCCTGCACTTGCAAATGACACTTGTCACAAAAAGGGTGGAGTCGAGTAGTTGATCAGTTGAGCATGACCGTTTTAGGAAAAAAATGTTAAAAGTGACTAGAAAATGAAACTTCTTTGTACTTTCCTACCTTTTTGATACTTTTCTCGCTGTAAAAAGAAGTGCTTAGATGATTATTAAAAGTACCACTGAGAATATCATACTGCAACTAATGGGGCTCAAGGTTAAAAAGTTCATCAATGTCATGAAAGTTGCAGCTGAATGGAATGTCCAAATGTCTTTCCAATAAGATCTGTGAGCTGTTTTGGGCTGCTAAATTAGAGGTTGGATATGGTTTTAGAAGAAGGAATGAAGTTTGGGAATATTGAATGGGAGATAATAGAGATGGATGGGCTTCTGATATATATATATATATATATCGATGATGCCTCTCATAGATGCCAATCTTATAATCTTTTTTGTGAGGTGGCTGCAACAGAGAGATTGTAAGATTGCTTTCATGAAAGAAATGTAGTCCTTATATCAGAAGTAATAAGATCATTTTATTGGATGATGCCTCTCATGGATGCCAATCCTATGATTTTCTGTGAGGTGGTTGCTGCAGAATAAGGATGAGCATTTCGAACCGAATCCCGGAACCGAAACCGGAACCGTACCGGTCCCGTACCGAAACGGTACCCAGTACCGATATACGGTACGGTACCGGGACTACTAGATAAGGCCCAAAAAAAATCGGTACCACTAATTCGGTACGGGACCAGTACCAAATCGGGAAATTCCCGAAAAAAAATGGGGAAAACCCGATTTCCCGGTACCGGTATCCGAATCCTGTTCGGTACGGTACTGGTACCACTAATTTATGCTCAGGAAAAAGTCGGTACCACTAATTCGGTACGGGACTGGTACCGTGCTCATCCCTACTGCAGAAAGTTGTATGAATTGCCTTCATGAAAGAAATATAGTCCTTGCATAATTGCATTTGATCTTAAGTAATCATGAGGCCTGTGAAAATGTGAAATCTAGATGATATTATGTCAAATGTGTGCTTTTTAATTTGTTAGTATGTTCTTGTATCTTTGTTTGTGTTGAGGAGAATGAGCATCTTCATTGATCCTCATTGATATTATCTTGTAACTGTTAAAGGTGTTTTGATGGTAATATATTTTCACATTTCAAAAAAAAATTAAATAAATAAATAAATGAAATACATAGCGATATGTATGGTTCAATCGAGACTACAAACCATCGACATATATATAAAAGAAAAAGACAAAAGTAATAACTCTCATACAACCAAATTTCATGTGCAAAGCCGCAAGGAGTCACACTTATCTCATGAATTGGAGCTACCTACACGTACAACTTGATTCATCCTTCAAACAAAGTAAAAACCACTTTGAAGTTAAGTTATCAGAACATATTTTATCATAAAATATAAAACACTTGACTTCAAAAAATTTCCCTTTAATCGTTAAAAAGATTGCCTGTTACTGTAAATCATAATACAATTTACCCATATTTCTTGGTGCCCTTCTTTTATCTACGGAGTTTTCAATATGAGATAGGTTATAAAGACTCCAAAACTACAACTGATACTTTCATTTATTTTTTATTTTTATTTTTTTTAATATATTATAAAAATATAAAACAGAAAGTGTGGAACAAAATATATAAATTTTAACAAGTTCAAAGTATTAAACTGATAAAAAGTAAAGAACATAAATTGATAAAAAAAAAAAAAAAAAAACTGTATTATACTGTAAACAGAGAGAGCCGAGGTTGTAAGTTTTTATATTTATTGGTGGGCCAGAAGGGTAGAAATAATACAACCTATTCAACATTTCTTGGATCTTCTTGGCGTTACAAAACCGTTACCTTTTACTGACTTTCACTCACTCCAAGAAAAAGCAAACCATATCGGCCCATAATTGTGTTCCTCAATTTACCCCTTTTTTTTTTCAACCTATTTCTAGCTTCACATCAAACATTAACTTCGTCTTGGTTTGTTCATAAACAACTCTAACATTCTTGATGTCGTTGACCGTAGAAGCTGTTTCTGGTTGCTCCAAGGACATGGGGTTCGAAGAAAACAAGGAGCAAGGCAAAGAAAGTATCAAAAGAAGTGGGAGTGAATCTTCATTGTGTGAAAGTGAAAATGAAGGAGATGAAGTTGAAGATATTAAAATTGAATTGGGTCCTCAATGCACCCTTAAAGATCAACTTGAGAAGGATAAGGTACATTTCTTTTACATTATCTGATTATCACGTTATCAAGTATTTGTGCAAGTTTTACAAGTGACAGATTATAAGTTTTTAGCGTTTGAGTAAGTCGATTATTATTTGGTTTTTAGTATTATTTCGGATAACGTTTTCAAGTCGCATATAATAGTGTTATTAGTGTTTGATTATTTAGTAGTTAAACAAAATAATCGTTAGTAACCAAAAAAAAATGAATCTAATTATATGATTATCCATGATCATTTTACCTTTTTAAATAGCAAACGAACGGGTGATTATGTGATTATAGCAACTTCAAAATAAATCAAAAACTATAATTTGTAAGATTGATTGTGTTTTTATTTATATTATTGTGTCTAGGATGATGAGAGTTTGAGAAAGTGGAAAGAACAACTACTTGGGAATGTTGATATTAATGATGTTGGAGGTAATTTTTATTTTTCAAATTTTGCTATTAAAGTTACAAATGCCAACATTTGATGTATGATGGGGATAATTTGAATCCAAAAAAGTAGATGAAATTTAGCATTATTAGCACAAAAAAAAAAAAAAAAAAAAAAAAAAAAAAATTACTGATAAAATTTGCATCATCTAATAGAGGAATGTTTGTTAATTGTGATTATACTAATAGCTTTGTTTTCGTTACAGAATCATTAGAACCAGAAGTGAAGATCCTCAGTCTTTCAATACTGTCCCCAGGAAGATCCGACATTGTTCTTGCAATACCCACAGATGGAAAACCTAAAGGCACATGGTTTACTCTGAAAGAAGGTTCTCGTTACAGCCTCAGGTTCTCCTTTCAAGTTAAACATAACATTGTTTCCGGTTTAAAGTACACCAACAATGTATGGAAAACTGGTGTCAAGGGTAAGCCTTAATTAATTTCGCTACAAATAAGTTTGTTACTCGAATTTGGTGACAAAAAATTGGAAACTTCTGTAAGATAAAGTCAGCGTTCCGAAGGTCTAATAGTGACCACTTTATCTTATTGTTTCGCAGTGGATAACGCGAAACAGATGCTTGGTACTTTTAGTCCACAGCAAGAAACATACACTTATGATATGCCTGAGGAGACTACACCTTCTGGTTACTTTGCAAGAGGATCTTACTCTGCCAAAACGAAGGTAATTAGTTATAAATTTTTTACTTAGAGTTCTATATAATTGTCGTTACAAAAGTTATTAGAAAGCTTTTTGTGGCTTAGGAATAGTGTCTAGAAGTTGAAAAACTAATTTGTACCGTGTCTATCACAAGATAAATGCAATATTTTTTGACAAGGTAAAGTCCCTCTCTCGTTAGTACTTGTGGCCCATCCATACATAAATCATCGACATATGTCCATCTTTATTGAATGCACCAAATGCCATAAATAGCTTTGTTTTTTGCTTTTCAAAGGAAGCCATCATTTTGTTGGTCCATGAGTTGAGGGGATAATGATATTGTTTAGTAGCACACAACATGCAAATAATATCATTACTGTTTTAATTTTAACAACTTGTTACTTGGTGATTCACACTTACTAGATGCACACTTCTTGTTTTATATGATTTTTTTTTTTTTTGGTTGTTTTCAGTTTGTTGATGATGACAACAAATGCTACTTGGAGATTAGCTACACCTTTGATATCCGAAAAGATTGGGCGAGTGGTGAATAGGCATATGTATTTTAGTCTATAAGTTTCGTGTTTCTGCATTGAATCATTATGTGATGATGCGCCATTGAACATTAGATCATAAACAACTTAATCGAGTCTAGTGATGATGCCAAGCTTACTGTATAACTGTATTAATTTGCTTCTCCTCTTTACTGTCTATTATGTTGTATTGATCATAATGGTTTGTGTTTTTGGGCTTTTTTAATTTGTGGTTGCAATTTTGGCCCGACGTAATGGTTTATCCGGGCTCCTACCTTGCTCAAGACAATCGGCTGCTTTGATCTGTATGCTTTTTGAGAATCCACATTCTCATATATCCAACATCTTGTTAAGGTAACAATCTTATAATACGTTTGCACATGACAAAACCATGTTGTCCGTTGTCGTTAGATATGGCGGACGTCTAAGCTGCCAATTCGGGGTGAATGCAATCTCTTCTTAAATACCAAAGCCCCTCACGCGTGCGGTGATTTCAAACTAGTAAATTCAAAGATAAAAGAAAAGAAAGAGAANATAAAGTGAATTTAATGAAAAGTGAAGTTGGAGGTAACCTTGACTACTAAATGGTGAAGTGAGGTGAAGGGAAGTGAGAGGAGAGAGAAAGCTGAGGTGGCGTTGAGGTGTCAGGTGAAAAAACACCACCCTTGCCTACCAGCCTAACGTCTGAAACGCTTCTGTTTTTATCACAAGTAACAACAACACTCCAAGTCTGCAACATAATATATACTAGTATTATTAGAATCATGGATAAATCCAAGACAATATATCTTGACTCTGTAGTAAACTATGTGACCGGCCATGCTGCCATGCACTCGATCCCAAAACTTTTATTATAGTTTAGTAAAGGTCATTTGTTTTGACTCGTTTAGAGCGCTAGGTACACTGTGGTGCCATGGGCTGGTGCCATTGAAAAAAGTGGTGCCACCTCGGCATTTTTGCCTATGGCATCAGTTTTGTCTATGGCACCAAAACACCCCTCCCTGGCATAACACCAGTTTTCTAGTGCCGTCGTGCATTTTTTTCTTTTCTTTTCGGATTTCTAAATAAAACAATAAACTTTCTGACACAAATCAATTTTACTTTTTTCACAATGTAAAAAAGATGTAACGATGCCTTTAAAAAAAAGATCAGGGCCATTAATTTTTCCTTAGTCCATGAATACAAGACTTTTGAATGGGCTTTAAAAAAAATAGTTCCAGACTATTATAGGGTTTATATTCCAAGCAGCCTCTTGCCCTCTTCAACTTTTTCAAGCAGCCTCTTCAACACAGCCACTTCAACATAGTAGCACCAACACAACGACATTTTTATTTTATTTGGATGAGTCTCTCACAGCCAAAACAAAATTTACGTTGATGAATAGAAGAGCTCGAGCGACGAAAAAAGAAAAAAAAAAGAATAAAAGAAAGACAAATACCCACCGCGTGGGCTGGTGGTGGTGGCGCGAGTGTCTACCAGCCAAGGCCTGGTGTGGTGTCTCGTGCCATAGGGTGGCGCCGAGGGTGATGGCTTGAGCCATCAGCCACCGTACCCGGAGCTCTTAGTGATAAAATTGAGGGAAATATCATATGATTTCGATCGAAATTGTATGATCATACATTAAAGTTGGGATCCTAAACCGACAAAGATAATATGAGAAATTTGTTAAGGGTGTGTTTGGTCTGTAGAGGGTTTCGGATTTGGATTTGGATTTAGATTTGGTTTTGTATTAAAATTAATGATGGAGAGAGAAAAATTAAATGATATAAAAATGTGTTTTATATAAAAGATTTTATAAAAATATATTATTTTTTAATAATAATGAAAAGAGAGATATAGTGTAAAGTATGTGACCCATCTAAAAGAAAAATGAATCCTACCCCATTAGATGGGAATTAATTTTGATAGATTGATTCCCCATTTTGAATCCAAACCACAAACCAAACAAGTTCTTTATATGTGGAGCCCACCAAAACCCATTCAAAAGCATGAAACAAACGCACCCTAAGTGTTTCATTCATCGATATTACATATCACCTAATATATAAATTAATAACTAATTAAACCTGATACTTGAGCTTGGTCTTAAACCAATACTAATACAAATACAATCCTCATTTTAATACAAGTTCACTAAGAGCTTCCGCAGTTGGAGCGGGAGTTGAACGAATACTCAAACTATCTCGAATATAGGAAAACAAAGCCGATGAAAGACCCTTTGTGAATATGTCAGCAAACTGATAATATGATGGAACATGCAAAACAAGCACATGTTCAGCAACAACTTAATACCAAACAAAATGTATGTCTATCTCAATATGCTTCTTGTGTTGATGTTGCATGGGATTAGAAGATAGCTAAACCACACTAACATTATCACAATAAACAAGTGTAGCGGAAGACAATAGCACGTGAAGCTCACGCAAGAGATTACGCAACCAACAAGTCTTAGCAACAACAGCATTGGCAACTACCACGGTACTCATCCTCACCACTGGAATGAGAAAGCGTAACTTGATACTTAGAGGACTAGGAGAGAAGATTGTTACCAAGAAACATACAATACGTAGAAGTAAACCGCCTAGTAGGGCAACCAGCCCAATCAGCATCAGAATATGTAACAAAGAAGATGTCAAAGTAGAAAACAACTATAAACCATAACCCATAGTACCTCGAACACATCGTAAAATAACGAGGCTTCGTAGATCATGCATAAATAAACACACATACTGTACCGCATAAGATTTATTGGGATGAGTAAACGTAAAATATTGAAGAGCATCAAGTAGACTGCGATACAAAGTAGGATCCTCAACTGGGTCACCATCCGTACCCAACTTATAATCAATGTCAACCGGAGTAGTATAAGGATTACAGTTGAGCATATGGGCATGTTCAAGAACCTCATAAGCATATTTCTCCTGAGACAAGAACTTCCATGCAGAAGAACGAACAACAGAAATAGCAAGAAAATAGTTAAGCGGACCAAGGTTAATCATGGAAAACTCCTAGTGAAGAAAAGGAATAACATATTATAAAAGTGTTATAAAACAATACGTAAGCAATATCAGTCCCACAACGGTATATAAACAATGAGGATCATAACGACTGTGATAAAAGCCAACACGTGTAGCATGACCCGCAAATCTATGAAACCAGGCCCGAGGAGCCTGCTTTAGAACATAAAAAGACCTATGTAGAAGACAAACATGATCAAAATATTGTGGATTCCTAAAACTAGGTGGCTAATGCATATAAACAGTTTTAGATAAACTACCATCAAGAAAATCATTCTTGACATCAAGCTGATGAACATGTCAATGTCGAGAAACTACAAGACTGAGAACAATACGAATAGTGGCCAGCTTGACAACCGGACTAAAGACCTCATCAATATCAACCCCAAACTACTGCGGACTACCATTTTCCACAAGATGAGCCTTGGAGTGACTAAGAGAACCATTTGCTAAATACTTATGCTTGAACAGCTTGAAACGACCATTCTAGTTTTATTTATTTATTTATTTATTTATTTATTTATTATAACTGATATAATATGTCGTATCCTCAAATGTGATACACTGTATCTACTAATGATTGAGTTAACGACATAAAGTTTGTCTGTATGTGATAGGGTAAGAGTAGGGGTGGGGAGGGGGTATCGTTCATCATTATGAACGAGGGTTGAGGAGACTAGACTAAAAGATAACAAAAATATCACAATTGACTTTTGAGGGAGTTGACTAAAAGGTTGTGGCAATGGACTAAAAACTAATCGACTAAAGGGATCGGATGCAAACGACTTTGTTGCAGTCAATAAAATGAAGAACTAGAGTAATCGATTCAAGATATCAAACTTAGGCCTAATTCTAAGCGGTCCCTAAAGATTCCTATACAAATCCTAATAAATCAAATATCCAATAAGCAAAAAATATTATGTCCCGATGAAAACCAATCAAAAAAGAAAAGCACAAAAAATAATAAATAAATAAATAAATAAATAAAACCTAGTAGGATCGATTGTTCGTTATACTCGATTAAGAGAGAAACCCTCAAATAAAGTAACTTTAGGTTTTAGGATTTTAGGCTCAATACTATAGTACATATAGAAGAATGATGACTTTCTCTCTTTATTTAATATAAACATTTTAAGTAATACAAGGCTTAAAGCAAAATGTACAATCAATTTATGCACAACACATAAGATTAACTACCTTAACATTAATGTCTTTTTTAAAATACCCTCTTAATAAGAAATACAATTAACTAAACCTATTGTACAAATCAATCTAGCTAAAAATCATGTATACTTTTGACTCTTGGACTAAAATAATATAATACTCCATAACTAAGGTTGAATAAAAATTGCCAAAGTTTCTACACGCTTCATCGCGATAAAATAGTATAGTACTATTATACTACCGTTTCCATATAGCCATTATATCGCGATACACATATACCTTACCATATTTATATGCGATAGTATACAATAAAATTATTTCTTAAAATTCTCACCATGCGTAAAGTTATTATTACAAAAAATGTATAATCGAATAATATTTTTTAGGATACCTACTGCAACGCACGAATACCCTTCTTGTATATATTAATGACTAAACCTAATACTTGATCTTAAACCAATACCAAAACAAATACAATTCTAATTCAAATACAAGTCCATTAACAAAATCAACACATGTTTACTAAGAGCCTTGGGTAAGGTAACTCACTGTCAAAAGTTAACACACTGCCACGTCAGTGCCACATCAGTTTTTACCTTTTAACCTTAACTCTTGACTTTCCACCCCGGTAACATAACTTACATTTAACTCACCTTAACTCACTTCCACCCCAATTATTTTCAATTTCAACCCCAAATTTTAACAAACACTTCATTTATTTAAAACATAACATAAATTCTTAAACATATTACAATACGAAATTAAAACATAAATATTACATTACGAAACATATGAAATTTAAAAACATAAATATTACAAACATTTATTCATCGTCGTCGGAACCTTCTTCTTCATTTTGACGTGAAGACGTCTTCCCCAAACATGCTCCATAAGGTCTTTTCGGAGTTGATTATGCATATCCACGTCGTGTATTTCTTTATGTATGCGACGTTGGGTATCACCTCTGTCGATCCACCTGTCTCGCCTAAACCGTGGTGTCAGATCCACCCACATATCCGGATACTCACGCAGTGCAAACTTTTGATCTTTTAAGATCATATTATGCAAAATTATGCAAGTATACATTATTCTTTGTAACTTGACAACTTCCATTGCACGTGCCGGTTGTCGTATTATACCTCAACGTCCTTGAAGGACTCCAAAAGCACGTTCGACATCCTTTCGTGCACTTTCTTGCTTCTTTTTAAAATAAGCATGTTTTGCGTCAGTGGTTGCCGATAAGGACTTGACGAAAGTTGACCACCGTGGGTAAATTCCGTCAGCTAAGTAATAACCCCGTTCATACCAATGTCCATTTAGCATATACGGTGCTCTTGGGGCTTCGTTGGCAAGGAGGTCGTCGAATAATGGAGAGTTATCTAAAACATTAATATCGTTATTCGCCCCCGCCATCCCAAAAAATGCATGCCAAATCCATAAATCTTGCGAAGCAACAGCTTCAAGCAGTATGGTTGGGTATTTTTAAAAACCGCTACCATATTGCCCTTGCCACGCAACCGGACAATTTTTCCATTCCCAATGCATGCAATCAATGCTACCAAGAATGCCCGGAAAACCATGTTCACGCTCATGTTTTTCATAAATAGCCTGAACGTCGGACCATGTTGGTTTCCTTAGAAACTCCCGCATAAACAAGTCCAGAACACACATGTTAAAATTATCAAGACATTCACGTGCAGTACGCTCACCCATTTGCAAATACTCATCTAATGCATCGGGTGCATTGCCGTATGCCAATTGGCGTATGCCAGTCGGGTCCTTTGTTCATGAATTTAAAATGTTCTGGAAGAGGATCGGAATAATAAGACTGAATACCTTCAACTATTTCTAGAAATAGTTTCCGACTCATACGTAACCTTCTGCGAAAATTCCGGTGCGAATACTTACACCCTTCATAAAAGTAGTCACTACGCAAACGTTCCTCAGCAACCTCAAACTCACGGTGGATGCGTGTACACGGGATGCATTGTCGAGCTGCTGCTGCTGCTGTTTCTTCTTGTTGTTCCAATTGTTGATGATATTCAAATGCGGCTATCATAAATTCTACGTCCAGTTCGTCATCTATATCGGAAAAACTTCGTTCTTCTTGGTTATTTTCATTCGGATCCATTGTGAGTAAGAAAGTTTTGGGTGAATTTTTTTTTCTTATAGAGAGGAAGTGTATAGATTGAATTTGAGTTTCGTAAGTGTGAAAATAAAATGTGTATGAGGTGGGTATTTATAGTGGTAAGAAAATGGGTTGGAATATATANCATTCACGTGCAGTACGCTCACCCATTTGCAAATACTCATCTAATGCATCGGGTGCATTGCCGTATGCCAATTGGCGTATGCCAGTCGGGTCCTTTGTTCATGAATTTAAAATGTTCTGGAAGAGGATCGGAATAATAAGACTGAATACCTTCAACTATTTCTAGAAATAGTTTCCGACTCATACGTAACCTTCTGCGAAAATTCCGGTGCGAATACTTACACCCTTCATAAAAGTAGTCACTACGCAAACGTTCCTCAGCAACCTCAAACTCACGGTGGATGCGTGTACACGGGATGCATTGTCGAGCTGCTGCTGCTGCTGTTTCTTCTTGTTGTTCCAATTGTTGATGATATTCAAATGCGGCTATCATAAATTCTACGTCCAGTTCGTCATCTATATCGGAAAAACTTCGTTCTTCTTGGTTATTTTCATTCGGATCCATTGTGAGTAAGAAAGTTTTGGGTGAATTTTTTTTTCTTATAGAGAGGAAGTGTATAGATTGAATTTGAGTTTCGTAAGTGTGAAAATAAAATGTGTATGAGGTGGGTATTTATAGTGGTAAGAAAATGGGTTGGAATATATATATATATATATATATATATATATATATATATATATATATATATATATATATATATATATATATATATATATATATATATATATATATATATATATATATATAGCCGTTATTAACGGTTGTAAAGTATAGGGGGTGTTAATGAATTTTAATTTTAGTTTTAATTTTGATAATTCCAAAAATGACATTGTTTCCCAATTGATTTGCTTTTTTGACCTTATATTAGAAAGTTTCGAAACTAGCCTTGGGCAATCGGGCAGCTCTAATGTAACCAACCATGGGATGCCAAGTGTCCGACATGAGGGCCGCAGTTGCCCAAAAAGTACACAAGTTGCCCAAAAAATACTCCAAAAAGTGACACTTGTCACTTGCAGATTGCAGTTGCCAAAAAACTACAAGTTGTCCAAGGCTAGTTTCGGAACTTTCTAATCTAAGGTCAAAAAAGCAAATCAATTGGGAACAAGGTCATTTTTGGAATTATCCCTTATTTTAATTAGACTTAAATACATCGTTGGTCCCTAAACTTGTCCAAAAACATCACCAGGCACCCTAAGTTTGGTTTTTCGTCGCCATGCGTCCAAACTTCCTGATTTTGAGGCCGATTGCGTCCCTCGGCCCGTAATCGTGACTTCCACGTGATTTTTGAAAGGGCAAAATCGTCATTCACTGTAGCGTTCTAGTTTCCAGCCGTTGTACAGTGTCCAAGTTCCCTATATTACTTTGGGTCACACTTGTATTATCACTCATCATCCCTAAGCTTTCCTCCAAAACTTTACTTCCTTCAACATGGTACGCTGCTGGTGTGGTAAGCAAGCTATTACTCGCACTTCATGGAAATCTGCCAATCCAGGGCGTCGATTCTATGGTTGTCCTGATGAAGTAAGTGCGTTTTTAGATTTATTGTATTAGATTGTTTTCGCAAGTAGCAAAGTACATTGTAAGAGTGAAGGTTGGTTAATGAGTTGACATATTCATGATTAGGGTTCTTCTTGTCGATGGATAGGATGGTATGATCCTGAAATATGCGCTCGTTCAAGAATGATCATACCAGGCCTTTTGAGGGGGAGAAACGAGCTCGAGGAAATATTAGAAGTTGCTCAAGGTGATGTGTGGAAGTGGAAGATTTACCTGGTGCTCAGTTGGATATTGTTCTTGATTGTTTATGCACTTGGTTAACTTTTTTAGCTTTAATGTATAATGGCCGTGTTTTGTGTTTTGTGGAAATGTAATTACTTGTTAGGCCATCGTGGTAGTGCTATAACCTTGATCAAACTATCTTCTCTTGTATGTTCTAAGTTTAGATTTTATTGAATGGTAGTAACTTTATTTCCTACATGGATATGAATTTTGTTCTTTTGCTGTGTATATCTTATGGTTATGCAGATGCTTATGAATTTGGTTAGGTTTGACTTTTAAATGTCAACATTGTAATGATGTTTTGACTTTTGTTCGTTTTGACTTTGTCAAGTTGCAATACAAGGTACTGCAGTCATAGACATTGCTATAACATACAGTCCACATAAGATACAATTATACACATTTAAAATACAGATACATAACATGGTTCCATAGATAATGCAAATGGATATAATTCCAACTGCATAAAATTGCATACTTTTCAAAGCATGATAATTAGAATACATAACTTGTCCATAGCAAACATAAAGAAATATTGTCTAGTTCAATAGCATAACAGAATTGATCTATGGTGAGGGCATCATTCTGTCCATTGCAGCCTGTTGCCTAGTCAATCTTCGTGTAGTAGGCCGAGATGAAAATGAAACTGCTTGCACACTAGTTGAATGAACCTAAGATTGAGACTATGAATGATCATCTTGATTGGGTTGACACTGGGATTCACTAACTTTGCTGGGATTCTTAATTGCTTGATTTTGACTCACAGATCCAACACCTGCTACTTCACCTTCTTTGTCTGTTGCAACATCCTGAGTAGCTTGCTCTTGACTTCCAGATTGCACATAAGTACCTTCAGCTGCAACATCTTGACTTTCAGCAACACCTGTACCTTCAGATTTTTTATCTGCTGCAACTTTGTTACCTGTAGGAGGTGTCTTTTTTGATGCAACCTTTTGAGGCACTTATTTGCCTTTTCCCTTACCACTTGAACTTTTTTGTCTTTTAGGGCCATTTTGACTAGCTTGGGTTCCACCATAGCCAAGACATGTTTTTCGGTTGTGTCCAGCAATGCCACAAACACCACACCTTACACTCTTACAAGCCTTAGACAGTTTACCCTTCTTGACAATCTCTTTAGTTTCAGGAGCTAACCTTACTCTTCTTTTACTAGTTGATTTTGCTGCATTTGCTTGAGTCTTTGGTGGAACAATAGTTGTTGGCACAGACGATTTTTCCCAATTCTCATTGCTAGTTATGGGGGACACATTGTGTCTGTAGGTTGCTTCCCAAGTGTTGAGATAGTAACAAGGATGAGCCCATGTTTCAACTGCCCCTACTTGTTGTCTATTCAAAGCCATATTCCAATTGGTAGCAACAGCATGTTTACATGGTAAACCTGTAATCTCCCATCTATTGCAAGTACAAGACTTCTCTACAACATTAACTACACACTGGTCACCCCATGGTCCAGTTACCTGAAATTTATGTCCCCCATTCCATAAAACTTTATACCTAACAGCATCTTTCTTGTTACCTTCTAACATATGTTGTGCAGTGGGTGTTAGTGGGCCGTTACTCTTATTAATGACCGTCACAACATGCATTATCCTCTTCATACAGTATTCCCTGATGTATTCTAATGCTGTAATTATTGGTTTGTTTATACCCTCACTTATCTTCTCAGGAAACACTTGACACATGTTATTAAGTAACACATCAGAATGAGGTCGCCCTAAAACAAGACAAATAAAGATATTTTACTTATACATTTCATAGTACCTTAACGTATACAAGTTAAGTGACACAGACAGATGACTTACATGAGAAATGTGACCTTGACCAATGAATTGGTGGTATCTTACTTAACCAAGCATGGGCAGCTTGACTAAATATCTTTAAAGCATCCATTGATTTCTCAAACTGTACAACAGTTGCAGCTGTTGCACATCTCCACAGATGGTCTTTGAAGGCCCTTCCGGTCCAATGAACTTTCATTTTCTCATGTATGCTTTTAAGACAATATCTGTGCTCAGCATTTGGAAAAACTTCTCTTAAAGCTGATATAACATCCTGCAAAAAAAAACAGATCTATTTAGTCTCTTTTTAAAAACAGAGCAAATTGGAATCATTACAAGTTTAAGGAATACCTTTTTCATTTCAGTAACAAAAGTGAAGACTGAATTTGCATCAAGATCAAGATCATCTAATAAACAATGAAGAAACCAAGTCCATGCTATTGTGTTTTCTGATTCAGCAAAAGAATAAGCTAATGGGTATATACCAGTGTTGCTATCAATTCCCACAACTACTAGAAGATGACCCTTCAAAGGACCATCAATTGGATAAGCATTTATCCCCAACAACTGTCTCTGACAGGCTTTAAATCCTTCCTTCAAAGCACCTAAACAAACATACAGTCTCTTGAATTCTCTTGTTGGAAGATTATCATCAACAGGCCGTTCCACATGAATCACAACTGTTGTATTAGGGTTCCTCTTCTGCAACTCTTGAACATAGTCTCTCAACATGGTGAATTGTAGCTTGAATTCCCCCTAATCCCTGTTACTGCAATTTTCTTGGCCCTTAATACCTTCTGCATTGATACTTCAAGCTCAAATTGGTTGGTAAGCTGATTATGAACAGACTTCACAGGGATCCGTGGGTTGGTCTTAATCTTTTCTTTTATTTGCTTTGAGATAAAGTTAAGGTCAAAATGTTTGAGGGCCCTTGATTGCAAACATGTATGTTGATCGTTATGTTTTCTCACTGACCAAGATTCTGTTTCACCATCCCTGCCGACAAGCAATAACCATAGGCAGAGTATTTGGGAGGGTTCATTTTTGTCTGCAATCAATGCTTCTAACCCCTTTCTGGTTAATGGACCTCTAACTGGGCCTATACCTGGTCCATCAGTACCTAATGGGCTTGGTAAGGGAACACAACCCACACATCTGACTCTTATTCTTTTTTTGTCATTCTTAAGAAAAAGCAACTATCTTCTTGTTTCAATGGAGTGCTCTCTTACTTTCTCTTTTACTTGTTTTGCACTATCAAAGCCCTGACCATTGTAAAAGAATGTTTTAACAACACCATTATCAACAGAGTCAAGCCTTACCATTGACACCACCCCGGCGTTACGTGTGTCTGACTCATAAGCATAAGCAGTGTAAAATGAATCATCATCCATCACAGGTAACTGAATTTCCAAATTGAGATCATGACTTTTATTAGTAGGTGTAACAATGTTGGCTAACTCAGGACTTCTACTGTCTTGTACCACAGCAAGTTGAACATCATTCTCCTCAGAATTATTGTTTTCATTTGACTGCATTGTCTCTTCACCTACATTCCTTAAGTTACTAGGATTAGCCTGTTGAACCATAGTTATTTCAACATCATCCTCCTATTCCATGTTATTCTCATCACCTAAATTGCTTAAGTGACTAGGGTCACTCTGTTGGAACAAAGTTATTTCAACATCCTCCTCCTCTTCCATGTTATTCTCATCAACAGGTGCTCCTCCTGCTACATTCTCTAACTGGTTAACCTGATTGACTTGGAATAGATTTACTTCTAAGTCAGGTTCCTCAAAGCTGTTATTACCATCAACTAATGGTCTTGCTACTTTCTCCAACGGTTTAGCCTTAGTCACTCGAAACAGGTTAACCTCAAAATCCTCATGGTCCTGAACACTATTTTCATTATCCATAACTAGTAATGCACCTTCACTGTTATCAACAGGTTGGGTGCCAAAGGAAGACATGTCCAGTGATGAAAAAACAGGATCTATGTGAGGCAACTGACTAGATTGACCAATAGAAGCGACGTCCATGGGTACTTGTGTTAGTTGCAAAAAAGGCTGAAGTGCGGGTTCATTATCTACGTCATCTAATAGCAATCGTCTACAACATGATTGGATAGCCGCACTAGCTACTCTTCTGGCCGGTTCATCCATCTCCAAAAATACAGTCTTAATAGACTGTGGGGTCATTTCGGACAACTCTAATCTAGTCTTGCCTATTTCAACAAACACATCAATCGGTTTATGTTCCTTGACAATGGCTTTCAGTAACTCAAGATTCTCAGGCTCACGAAAGCTATAAAGACCATCATCAAGTGTACTACCAGGCTTAACAAAGTAATAGTAGTTATTGGTCTGACCTTCAGTATAACCAATTTGAACCATAAGAGCATCCAACTCATCTACAGTAACCTCATTTATGTCAATAAAATCAACCTGACATTCCTTACCTCCTTCATAGATTCTCTTAGGCCAATTTCTGAAAGTGCCATTGTGGTGAAACCTCATGCTAAAGGAACCAGCACGATCAGCTATTGAAACAAATACCAAAAACACTGTTAGGGTTATCTTAACTATAAGGTAAATTACTTAAACAATCTAAATAACATGTCATTAATTGAAAAAAGATTATCATCAAAAACCCCTTACCATATCGTCTGATTGCAACCTTTCGCTCTGTCTCAAAGTCAGCAAAGAAAGGCTCATCTGTAATCTGCCATAGAGTCAGTCCGAGGTTGGTAGTAGTTGATTTCTCACTTAAAATTTTAGATTTCATGTTTGACATTGCATTAGGGTTTTTTGGTAGGCTTCCACAACAAGTTTGGGGATGACCAATGACTACATATTATACTTATATTAGACATTATGGCGGGAAAATAGATTGGACGTCTGCTGGGTAGTACAGGGGGAGAGAGAAAAATACGACTTGGTAAAAATACGATTATACCCTCCAACTAAATAGGTAACGGGATTGGATGGAACTATAACGGGACGAAGAAGTCACGATTACGGGCCGAGGGATGCAATCGGCCTCAAAATCATGAAGTTTGGACGCATAGCGACGAAAAATCAAACTTAGGGTGCCTGGTGATGTTTTTGGGAAAGTTTAGGGACCAATGGCATATTTAAGTCTTTTAATTAAATATATTTATTAAAATTTAAAATACAATTTTTTTTTATAATTGTTTGCTATTCGTTTAATAGTACACAATTTGTCATTTTCTGAAAATTTTTGAAAATATTTAACATAAATTTTTGGTAGTCCGTTGGCTTGCTTCACCTTTGTTCATGTTCAAGCATGAAGTGTGTGCCCCCTGTTCAAGTCTCTCAAACATAAAGTGCGTCGCTCAAGTTTATATCTTACAGTGAATATCTTTTTCTTCCATTTTCAAACTTTAAAATTATCCTTAATATCATTCTTTTATCTAAAAGTTGAATGAATATAGCAATAGCAGACACTTTAAGGTATGTTTGGCAAACAAAATTATTGAAAGATTATCTTTACATTTTAGAAATATAAGCTACTTAAAATATGATTTAGGATCAAATGAGAAGAACTCTTAAAATGAAAAGATAAGAAATAACTATAACCACATATTAGAGATGCATCAACTTGAATTAGATTCATCCTTAATCTTTTAGATGCACCATAATATATTTTCTAGCTAAAAATTAGATGCATATACATATATTAGATGCATTTTAGCAAGTTAGGAAAATCCTACGTATTTTTCGTCCTCTACGGGTCAAATTTGTTGCAAGTACTACTTTGCATTGTTTTCACTTCAAAACTACTTTTAAAACTAATTGGGATGCATCCAAATGAATAGAAATGCAACTAATTCAAGTCGACACATCTCAAATATATGGTAATAGTTATTTTTCATCCTTCTCATTATAAGTTTTCTTTTTTCACTGGATCCATAAAATATAAGCTTTTTTTTTAGACATAATTATAAAAGATTATAAAAAAAATAATTTTTCAATAATCTTTAAAAATCAATGCTACTCTATGTAGCTTTTAAAAATAACCGATTTTATAATACATGTTCCATTTACATCTACAATTCCATCTCTTGTTGTTGACAACAGTTACTTCTATAAAACATGCCCCGAGTCTATTCACGTATTCTACTATTTTAATTTTGATTTTATTCCAAAAATAATTGCTTGCTAATGAAAGTGTGTACCTTCAAGCGGTCAAAGATGGTAGAAGTGAAAACCTCGGGCGAAATGTGAGGCGTGTAATTTTGAAAAGTGTTTGTTGAAAATGAAACATAAAATAACCAATTAACCAACCCCACACGCTCGTACGACCCATGGCCCCAGCCCCCAGCCGTCCTCTTTGCTTGTCAGTCCACCTGGCCACACCAAAAGTCAAACTATACTTCGCCTCTATCTTACGTTACCACCCATTTTTCAAATACTAGTTCCAAAAACTTACATAAAATATCAACAAAATGTTCTTTAACGATCAATTTATACATTGATGTGTAACATTCTACACCTATATTGAGTGAAATAGCATAATATGGTTTGGAAATTAAAGTTTTAACATGTATACAAAACAAGTTTGACATAACGGCCTAGTTGGTAAAATGGTTTGTGACTATCACTCTAAAATGTGTGAAGTTTCAAGTTCAATTTCTGCTAGGTGTAAACAAGCTTGAAGTGGCCACGCTAACCTCCTGAAAATGAAGGGTTTTACCTGATTTGAGTTTGTGTGGTGGTGGGTTCAAACCCAGTAGATTAATCAGCCAAAAGATCAGAAACAATGGTTAACAAAAAAAAAAAGTTCATAGAGATGATTACTAGTAGAAAATAAATGTCTTGCACTTTGTGTCTTGTCTTGAAGAGGAAACTAAAACACCAAAAAAACATCAACATAATTCCCAAAGACATGAACATTCCATGTGCTTGATGGTCCATTCATCAAGAAACAATCGACCGTTTGTTGATTAATTGTACATTGGTTATTAATTCTATACTCCTTGGACCATGCTATTCGAGATTGATATGAATGTTGCAATTGGGATACACTTAAATTTTGGGCTCTTATACGACCATGTGCTTTTATGGGAACTTCGGAAAGCAAACGATGAAGCAATTATTAGCGAGTCGACATCTTGTAGGCCGTGGGCAGTTGACAACGAACTCTGTTAAACTGTCAAACTCACCATTATTACATTTAGTAGTATTAGTGTTCTTGACATTATAATTATAATAATTCGTATTAAGTTGCAAAGTTGAGACATTTTTTAGCAGTTGACACTTTAATCTTGGAAAGATCTATCCTCTAACAATATACTACTCCTTTATGCTTCATTATCAACTTTATGTATGCTATGTGTTATTGTTCAACATTGTAATACTTGAACGTATACAAATCATATGCCGTGATACGTTGATCAAACCGACAATTAGGTACTGTATAACGTTTACAAACAAATGGGACAACTGCAATTCTGATGGAAACATAGAGCAAGATAAAAAAACTAAAAAAATAAAAACTTCAGAATAATTTGGAGACAAACAGAAACACATATAACTTATTATACTCACCGAAAAGAATAATCATAAGAATGATTTGGACACAACAAATACTTATAAACCAAATTAAAACATCTACATGCTACCAACCATTTATGTTGTTTTTTCTTTAAAGTATTGTTGGTGTTGGTATATTTGGCATGTTATTTGTTGCTTGATGCTTATTGATTTCAATTAATATACTGATCAACTACACTTACCAAGTACATAAAACATAAATAAAACCACGTCTAACATATAAATGATACCCATTGTGCATTAAAAAAAAAAAGGGACTAAGAACATAACATAAGAAAATTAATCAATTAAATAACCTGGAAAACCAGCCAAAATATTTATTTCACAATATTAAAGTTCCAATAAAATGCAAATAAATAAAGTTACAATAAGAGTTATATAAAAAAAATGGAATATGAAGCAATGCCTGGCTTTCCCATGTACGCCGGTGAAGATAAAAACTTATGACCCCAGCGAACTCTTCTTGGCCGGAGTGATGTTAACTTGGAAAATAATGCATTCCATGATCTTGTGATGATAGAGTTTCTTCTTTTTCTTCATGGGTTTGTGACCAAAATAGAAATGAAAATGCATGTGTCTATTCATATACACACGCACTATGTGTGTTTTTGTGAGAGAGGGTTCCCAAGAAAGATGGTGAGTGTTTCATGTGAATATGGGAGTATTTAGAGTAATATATAATATGTAGCACTTATCCTCTATAACTTAGAATTTATATAATTTTAATGGTTTATCGAATTATAATCTTTCTAAGTCGAAGTTAGTTTGATAAGTCATTTTGACAAATAATAAATTAAAAAAATAAGATATTAAAGTCCACTTTTAGTGAAAATGTATAACCAAATTATCAGTCATTTGATCTGTTGTGTTTCTTTAAGTAACCATGATCTTCGATTTTTTGGCTGATTAATCTACGGGCTCTGAACTTACCGTCACATAGACTCAAACCAGACAAAGTCCTTCTTTTTCAGGAGGTTGACATAGTCACTTCGGGTTATTTCATCTAGTAGGGATTGAACTTGAGAGATCACATATTTTAATATGATAATCAGAAGCACCTTTTACGGTCATTTAGTAGTTAAACAAGAAAGTAACCTAACTGGTCCATATGTTAGACGAGAGTGTTAGAAATGTAAAATTTGTACTCAAACATAATGAGTTTTAGACTTTTGGACAAATTTAGCAAATTATGCGTTTTGTGATCAACATAGGTAAAAAAGAAAAACAGAGAAAAAGCCACAGATTTGTGTTTTTTTAACATATATCCATATTATATTACTCGTAATAGTTGTAGGAGGTACTAACTCGCTTGGGATCCCAACTATATAAAAGAGAAAACCATTTTTTTTTAAAATCGTAAAACTTAAAAAATACTGTAGTAAAGTTTATACTCCTAATTAAATATGATAACAACATCTATTTTCAAATTAATAGTTTAAGTATTTTCAATCTTTAAACTTATATCATTAAGTGTCACGTCAAAAGTTATACCAGAACCACAAGTGTCAAGTTCACAATAAACAATTTGCTGTTATACACCGTCGCTATGCGGATGTATTCAATCTAGTATTATTCTATGCATATACAATATAGTCAATATTGATGGCTTTAAAATGAATTATTTACGGTATTGTAAGTGGTAAGTCGGGATCCTTTTTATCTAAAGAGGTCACAAGTTAAAGTATTTGTGGAGTTTCTTTCTTCTTTTTGTATTTTTCCAATATAAAAAATATAACGAAACAAAAACTACTTTAGAATAGAATTTAATCCCAGCGCATCGCCACAAAAGCCTTGTTAAACTCATTTGATACTAACCAAGCATGGGGTTATTTATTTGACCAACTTATTCTTACTTCTTTTTTGTTGTATCAACTGTTTTTATCCCCGAAAGTGATTGGTTAGTAAAGTCAATCAATATAGCTCTAAACAAGTAGTAACAATCAAAATGATGAGACATTGGAACAAAAATATATCTATAAATTTATAATAAGGTTTTCAAAACTTGATTTTAGAATTAGCATCTTTCTATTGTAATAAGTCTAATTTATAAGCGACATTTTATGTCAAACCTAAAAGCTACTGGTGACCTGGTGTAACGAGGTCCATTGAGGCCGGATATGATACTGTCCGCGTCACTAGCAACATCGTTTTAGAGTTCCAAACGATAGGCGACATGATTGTCATTGTATTTTACGTTCTCGACAAGCAATATTCACAGACCGTCTAAAAGAACCTTTCAACACGATTAACACCGTATGCATGAGAGTTACGTAAACAACATATATATCAACAAAGTAAACGACACAATATATCAATTGGTATCTAAAAATGTGAATTGATTCTAATCCAAAAGACCTATCTTTCATTCATTAGTAAATGAAGAGAAAAAACTGAACAGAATTGCATTTTTATTTCTCGGAAAATAAAGTTCCAAGTTAAACACTTACATATATATAGAGATAATCGCTTGAAATATATCCAACTTGTTATGAAATTTTATAGTATGTATCAAATTTTTAATTTTTCTATGGTATGTAGCTGACTTGCTAATTTTCTTATTGTATGTACTAAAAACTAACCAATTGATAGACACGTAGTAGTATTTTATTGATTAGTTAGCTCAATACGTTTCAGCCAAACACTCTCAGACTACTTATAAACAAGTTAAAGACAAAGATACCCATCTTCTTTAGCACCACCAACACTCGTCGTTTTCTTCTTCGTTCAATGTCAGTCATTTTAAGTTTTTAACACTAAAGCTTTATCCTCTACATTAGACCATCGAAAATTAGTGTCTTCACCGGAATCTCATATTCCGGTAACCTTTATTGAATGTCCTTTATATTATATTGCGAGTGTTGTGGTAATAGAGGTCGGATTTATATAATAACTGTGTCTTTGTGTTTTTCATGTGTTTACTAGGAGGATCAAGGTGTTTGGGTATAAGGTATTCAAAAACTAATTAATAAATATAAACTATTGGTTAATCAATTTTTTAGTACTCATACAATTGAAAAATTAGCAAGTTAGTTACATATAATAGAAAGATTAACAAGTTGGTTAAAATTAAAAATTTGAAATATACTATAGAATTCTGTGACAAATTGAAAGATTTATTCCTATATATTACTTCAAAAAGAAATGGTTGATAAGACCTAATTTAAACTCATATCTAAACGTGTGCTTTAACCTAAGGTGTCGTTTGGTTCGTGAATTTAAATTTTCAGAATTCTAAATTCTAGGAAATTTATATTATTGAGAATTTAAAATTTATAAATTTAAAATACCTTTGCATTTTTTATAAAAAAAAATTTATAATATTTATAGAAATTTTTATAATATTTTGAAATTTGTCAATAAGTTTATTATTGTAAAAAAAATTTATAAAAAAAAAGTTTTAATAAAAAATTAAAAAAAAACAAGAAAAAAAAGTTAAACTTTTTTTTTTATGAAAAATAAGTTATTATAAAAAAGTGTAAAAAAAAAAAAAAAAAAAAAAAAAAAAAAAAAAAAAAA
>LBNU01007127.1:0-27017 GCA_014162995.1 Artemisia annua
CAGGGGTTTTTCATAAAACTTCATGTCTAGTGTCTCTTGACTATTATGGGGTCTAGCTTATTACCTCGATTTAACCATCTTCATTTTCTTGCTCCATTTTATCTAATCATTCGAGGACTTTTATTTGGAATCGATTTGTCTATCACGCTGCAGTCGTGCCATAGGCTTACTACCATTCATTGATTTTACTGTTGGGACACACATTATAATTGGAGCAATAGCAGCGTAATATGATCTAGTCACTTTCTTTAGGTCACTAAATATGTCTGGCATTTACTAGATATGGAATGCCATTTGTCCCTTGAACTTTAAGTTCATATTCATTAGTATGAGGATCAACATTTATTTCATAATTCATTCCAAATTTCTCGCTGCTCATTCTCTCCCTTGAATGGATTATCAATTTAAACATCCCATTTTGTGTGTTGTGATGGATTTACTATATATCACACAATTACAAAATCTCACATGAGAAATATGGTTTGTGACCAAAACCATTCTAACAAAGAGGAGTCATTATAAATTGTTGGCAAGATGCGATTCATATGTCATAACATTAAAGTTTTGTTCTCACAATATTATTGGCTTTGCAATCAACTAAAGACGTTTGTAACGTTTCAACAAAAGCAATTCGCGTATGAACATGGGCTACTTGTATATTCAACACTTATTCCAATAATCGCCCAATACTCGAAAGTATTCACCACCATTCTCAATAATATAATTTGGAAAACCGTGCTCGCATTTTATAAGCCGAGCCATTAATCACGCTAACCTTTAGTTGCGTCTTTTATGATCATTTTGACGATGCATCGATTTTAAAACTCAAAATGATCCACATGGCCGATGTATAGGCCTGAATACATCCCCTTTATATTCTTTCCAAAACTTTATAGGACAAAGTCCTCACTTTAATATGGTGGTGATATATGAACATTAACTTCCATCGAGAACAATAAGATCAAATAAATCAACCTTGAAGAACCCATGGTTCTTTTATACATTTCGTATCATCATTGACCCAGTATGGTATAACCGGTCATGCCACTCAATAAAATGATCCTGGCTCATAAACTATAGTTTATGACCACATGTGCTTAGATTGCACTTTCTATGTAACATCAAATAACATGGAGATTTTAATACAACATCATATTTCTCCAATCAAAATCTTATAAGCTCTTTTATTGCTTTCACATAGCTTATTATAATATTACATTACCACTATAGCATTATCAAATAATAAAGCATGATTTATACCACTAAAGTTTGCCATTCATCAATTAATCAAGTATCTCACAAGCAAATAAAATATCATGAAAAAATAAGCCACACATATATATGAAACCGAATATCACAATATGAGCCCACCAGAATATCATATTCTTATATTTAATAGCTCTGTTATTCTTTGGGAATGTTAACAACAATATTGCAAACTTCACGATAATCATTTATTTACTTATATCCTCCTTTATTCATTATATACGGCACCTTAAACAAAAGTAATGCTCATATTTTTCTTTTACTACCATGTCAAGCAAGTCATACANTGTTGTTGTTTTGATGAGGCTAACATGTTTTTGTTGTCGTAACCGTATGCCATATTAACAGTTATGCCCAAACTAAACAAATGGTGTAGATTAATTCTCATGTTAACATAACTACCAATTGCATATCACATATGGATTTGATCAAATGCATATAAAAGATGTAAGTCAGATGTTTCACTTATATTAATGCTAGTTAACTTACGTTTGAAACTTTTTTCTATATTTTGTCACTTTACCCATCCATAAATGTAGGATTTGAGCCCGCCGTAACGTGCGGGCTTTATAATCCTCGTTTAACACATCTTTTATTTAAAAAGCTTTAGAAAGTTTTGCATTGTGATAATAGCTTTATAAAGTGAAAAGGTTTATAAATAAGTGTACTTGTATGACATTGAAATTTTATAAACCTTTTAGAGGAGTATGCTCTTATAAAGTTAGACGCCAAAATGGCTCATTTATACCAGTAAAGATCATTTTAGTATTTAGAAGTTAGAACAGCGAAAAAGGAACCAAAATAATAATTGCATTCTATGTAATCAACTTACCTCCCGTTTTACTTTATTATTTTTTGGTTATGTCCCACGATTTCACAAGCATATATTTTATATAAAGGACGTAGTTTCATTACATATTAGCTATTTGGCTAAAGTAATAATTTATATTTTCAACTTTCAAGTATACACACATATATACATAGGAAATTTTTTAACTTGGTTAAGACAAGGAAAACGTAAAGATAAAAGAAATTGTATAGCTCTTTAAAATTTTCATTTTCACGTGGCCTTATGTCAAATCTTGGCACATTTTAGCGGACTTCGGGCTACCATCCTATTAAATTCGGACGTCAAAAAATTTATTTCTCAAACTATAGGGTTACAAGCGGAATAAAACAATGAGGATTCAATGGTATAATTTTCTCTGAATCCTATAAATAAGTAGTATCCAAAAACAATATTAAGATGCTTAAATAAATTTGTAAAATATTTAGTCTTAATTTTCATTGATACACATGTTTTAAGAACATGTCACTACTACATAATTGGGTTTAGAGATGAGTTATCAGGTAGCGTGACTTGATCTCTTGACCTACCATTTCAAAGGTGTGAGAACTAAGCTTTTGCCACTCCACCAACACATCACCACGCTAATTTTACTACAACAATAAAACTATATAGATACATACAACGAGCAACCTCAAATCTATTGCACCATAACTACAATAGACAGCATATACGTCATATAACTTCTCCAAAAAAAGTGAAATATATTTCATAAATGTAAATTACCCCGTTTAAAAAGAGTGGATAAAAGTTACTCCTCTATAACTGTTATCGATCTTTCTTTAGCCACTTTTAAAAGAATTTACCTAGTGAGGTTTGAACCATATTTCTAGATAGGGCATCATATGTCTAACAATTAACCAAGTGGCCACTTTGGTGATGTTTTCTCATGCCAATAACTGTTAGTTATATTTACAGCAAAGCGCAAACTAATATATTTATTTATGACAAAAACTAATGAAAAGTTTATTTTATGCACGAGTTTCTATTATTTGAAGAAACCAAATTTTACAATGGATAATTTGAGTTGCCTCGTACATTACTATTACTATATATACTAATGTAGCGTCAAATGACGCAGGCTCACGTCATCTTTCTTTTGGGCCCAATCCGCATGTCCAGCCCAAAATGTTAGTTTTTTTCCTTTTTCCCGTTGCTTGGTATTAACGATAAATCTTCATTCGTACCTTCTTGGTGGAATACTTCAGGACCTGCCGACTTTACCCATCAAAATAATTTTACCCATCAAAATCAGTGTACGCTTGGAACATGAGAAGCCCTTCGAATGGTAATCTTCGACTGAATTTAAATCATCCTATCTCCCTCAAAACAAAACTCCCTAATTTCATGTTTCTTGAACCAACTGAGATTTATAACTCCTATTGATTCTAAGGTACCAATTCTTTTTTATTTTGCTTATGTATATCATAAATTGAAGGTAACACCTTCTACTCGATATTTTGCATTTTAACTTTGTAGGTCAAACAGAGGTTGGTTGCAGTAGTTATTCTCGAACCCGTGTTTTGTATCTGCTGTTTTTTTTGGATAGTTTTTCTCGATTTTAGGACCTCTGTGACATCGTATATAAAGATTCGAAAGATTAGGTCTTTCCCTATTTATTTCGTAGGAATACCATTAAAAATTGAAAATTTCAAGAAACTTATTTTTTTGTTTTATCTATGCTTGATAATTAGGCTAAGTGCAACTCTATTCTATCTATATTTAAGATTTGAGATCCTAATTCAACCCACTGTGCACCGACAACTAAGATTAAACCAATTTGGACTTTTACCTAAATGTATACTACTTTTTATGACTAAACCTTTTTATATTAACCTATTGTGAGCTACTAGAACTGATGTTACTATACGAAACTTACTAAATCTCAATTTTCACCTAATTACCAAACACTCCTTTAAGTATGCAAATCTTAGAATTACAAAGGAAATACAAATATGAGCTAAGCCTTATATTTATAACTGTTTATTAAGATATAATAGAGATTAATAAGCTAAATTTGACTACTGACACAAGGTATACTATATTATGCTAATATTTTTTGACTTTTATGAGATTATGAAAGAAAATAAGTTCAAGTTAATGAAAACTAACAAATATCTATCAGTTAGCAATTACTAACACATGCGGCTCCTTTCTTTGTTAGCATCTTCTACCATCCGAATGTGTATGCTTTACAGGTCTCAATATGTGTATTGTTTTGTTCTTTTGGCAGAACCTGGCATAGGTGTTACTTATGAGTTATGAAACATTTTAATACTAAAAACTCTTTTAGATGCAAGCTTATTAAAAACATAAAAATAACAACTTTTAACTGAAATATTTTATGAAACTTAATGAATAAGCAGTAAAAGAGTAAAAGTCAAAACAGTTAAGGCTTTAATCTATATTATAGGCAAAAAAGGAGATTTAAAAGCTAGAACAAGCTACGAATAAGCTAATCTAAGGGGAAACAAGGAAAAGGTTACTAGGGGGAACCTAATGAGCTCATAGAAGCAAATACAAGCACTTGGATAAACCTAAAAAAGAATATATAAGCAATCCTAAACCTAAGGCTGCAAAAGGGGTCAAACAGGCTGAGGGGGGATTTTAAGCACTAAGTTAAGCTACTAGGAGATAAGCTGATCCTAAAATAAGCATAAACAGCTCAACTAAGGCTAGCTAGCTACTCCTAAAACTAATTTGGGGAATGTTTGATGTGATTTAAGCTACGAAAAAGGCATGAACATACTGACAGGTAAGCAACTGATTAGACTATTTGAAAAATGTAAAAACAGTCTATATAGGGGATTTCAAGCTAAAATTTATGTGACTAAATGAAAGAGCTAGGGGCAAAAGGCTTTTGAAATGTAAAGACAAGCTGAAATAGATTATTAAAAAGCTAAAATATTGGATTTTGAACAAGAAATAAAAGCTAGAGACAAATAAAAACGGTGAGTTGGGGACTCAAACTAGCTGATGCAGAAAATGTAAATGGGTCAAAAATTGAAAATTTTGAACAGAAAGGTCAACTACCAGATACTACTAAGATGCACTAACATACTTACAACTAAAACAAACCATAAATTGCAACTAAAAGGCATTAAAAAGAACTCAACAAGTTACAATCGACCAATTAAAGAACTGTCTAATATGCAAGAAATATAGAAAATCAATATTATGAACTGATATTAAATGAACTAAAATTGTTTTTGGCTGCTTTTAATGTCGTGCTTATCGTTTCTTTAAGTATGAGAACCAAGAGTAGAGCTGTACCTAGACCTCGTGGGGAACCTATGTTGGAAGACGACGTCTCTGTTAGTGCATCTAGGGACCTAGACTCTGTTAGGTGTCCAACTTTAGAAGGCTTTCAACAGGCTTCCATGGTTGTCAACGGCTTGGATGCCTATGCTGATAGTATTTCTCAAAGGGTCATCACCGGGGTCGATGTTGCGCCTATGTCGGATCGTCCCCCAAACGGTATATCGATACGTGAGCCTGAAACAGGACACACAATGGTGCCGGATGGTTTGTTAGACGTGCCTGTTACCGGGAAAGGGAAAAGGAAGGTCAATGACGTACGACTATATGAGGTTGAAGGTACTCTTACATACTCTGTTACTGCACTTTATGATAGCTCCGTGTTACTTGCGTTTACTATGTATCATGTGTTGTCTTCGTTTACAGGTTCCTGTACTATGGATGCCGACGCTTCGAGTAGTTTTTTGTCAGACCAATCAAATGAACAAGCACCAGAGCAGCAACCTATGCTTTACGGTTAGGCTTTCATTTTCAGTTCGGATCAGCCATATGCAACTGCACTAATTTATGTTATGTTGTTATTATAACTAATTTATGTTATGTATTTCCAGATATCAAACCATCAGACATTGGCAAAGCTATACACGTAAAGGTCTACCGTAAGTGGACAATCGCACCCGTCATAGGGTCGAGGCGGTCAATACTTTGCTTGATACTACTAGACCAACAGGTACGACATCGGTACACCAAACATTACAATGTATACGTGCATACTTAAAATCATTTGTTGCACTGACACAACATCTTATAGGGTGGGGCGATACAAGCAAACGCAGAAAATCCTAACAGAATCCGTTTCGATAATATACTCCAGATAAATGGTACATACACAATTACCGGTTTTGGGTTAATGGAGACGAAAACATGGATGCAGACACTGCCCAATCGCCTTACATTGATACTAGGAAGCCTTACTGATGCGCAGTCGTTTTCTGGAACCAGCTTCCCGGCACACCATTTTAACTTCGCTGTGTACAATGAACTGGCTACACGTGCAGACAATGACGACGTGATATTAACAGGTACATGTTGCTAACGTTACTGATACATGCACGTTTTCCGTTTTAACTGGACATTTTCCATTTACAGATTATATCGGATGTGTCATGGACGTTGGAGACGTACACGATGTCGGAAACGCAACCGGAGAGAAGACAGCGTGGCGAGATATAATGCTCCGAGACCTGGAGTAAGTCTTACTATCACATCCTAGATATATGTAACTTATAACAATAAACAAATACCACTCTGTTTCCAAATGCAGAGGCAATACAGTCACATTCACGCTATGGAACGAAAAAGCCAGGACCTTCAACACTGACGCATACGAAGACGCCGCGAAACCAACAATAATGGCTGTTAGTTCATGTTGGGTTAACACATACGGAGGTAACTTCTTGTGTATATATCACATTAGATCAAAAACTGCTGGTTCTCAACAAGAATGATCAAATAATAGACGTTTGAAATGGATTTTATAGAGGGAGAAAGTAACAAAAATGGTCGGAATTTACCTTTTCCTTTTTATTTAAAGTAACGTTGTATTTTGAAGAAATATTAAAAATGGTCAACTGGGTGTCGAACATGAGACTTGCGAAAGTGTGTAAAAAAACCGAGGAACTAAAAGAACCGAATAAATGAACCGGCACTGACTAGAGCAGCCAATACACCTGTGATAAATGCACTATAACAATAATATAATACACAGAAGAGCCACTCATTACAAACCAGTGGAATATATATTGCCAAGGAACATCATTGTAATTGCCATGCTTGATAAAGAGTTGATAAATAAACATTACAGTACTTTAAGAGCTCTCGGTACCCAGCGTTTTCGTTGGTGTGTTCCCGGAAAACGCAACCGGATGGCGCCAAGACGGTACCGTGGCTCGCGTTTTCGAGTCCTAAGCCGTCGTGACCAGCCCAAATGGTCCCGGAAAACGCAACCGGACGGCGCCACCACGGTACCGTGGCTAGCATATTCAGTCGCGTTTTCCCGTAGTTTGGAGGCGTTAGTCTTATCTTTTTATGAAAACATTCTTCTAAATTTGTTGGTTTATTTAAATAAATGAAGAAAGAAAAAAAGAAAAAATAAATATTTGTGGGGTCCAAAGGTGCACGACGGCACAAGAAACTGGTGTTATAGGAAGGAGGAGGTTTTTGGTGTTGTGGTAAATTCTGGTGTTATGAGAAAATGTGCTGATGTGGCAGCACTTTTTCTCACGGCACCAGCAGGACGGCACGAGGATACCTAATGCTCTAAGTGGTTAAAACTAAATAATGTTCCACGTAAGATAGCCAAAGTACGGTTGAGCAATCAACATGATATATTTGCTCACATCCCGGCCGTTACATACGTTCCTTATTAATCTGGTGTAACTGATTTGTAAGTTGGCAATTGGCATAGAATGATAGAAGGATAGCCACCAAATAAGAGTTACGTTCTTGACATATTTTTGTAAAGCTTTATCTTTTTGTTTTGTATATATGTATCACATTAGCACAATTGCCGGTTCTCAACAAGAGTGATCAAACAATGACTATATATTTATATAAAAACCCAAACCAAATATGTGCGGGATCTTTGAGGTAATTTAATAAAGTTAGATTCATAAAAAAAGGGATTGAGTTATCAGGTAGCGTGACTTGATCTCTTGACCTACCATTTCAAAGGTGTGAGAATTAAGCTTTTGCCACTCCACCAACACATCACCACGCTAATTTTACTACAACAATAATACTATATAGATACATACAACGAGCAACCTCAAATCTATTGCACCATAACTACAATAGACAGCATATACGTCATATAACTTCTCCAAAAAAAGTGAAATATATTTCATAAATGTAAATTACCCCGTTTAAAAAGAGTGGATAAAAGTTACTCCTCTATAACCGTTATCGATCTTTCTTTAGCCACTTTTAAAAGAATTTACCTAGTGAGGTTTGAACCATATTTCTAGATAGGGCATCATATGTCTAACAATTAACCAAGTGGCCACTTTGGTGATGTTTTCTCATGCCAATAACTGTTACTAAGTTATATTTACAGCAAAGCGCAAACTAATATATTTATTTATGACAAAAACTAATGAAAAGTTTATTTTATGCACGAGTTTCTATTATTTGAAGAAACAAAATTTTACAATGGACAATTTGAGTTGCCTCGTACATTTTGATAAAACCAAGCAATGTGGCTCGAAATCATGACCTACTCACATTGAAACTGACAAATAGCACGCTTTTGCCACTCAAACAACCAATATGTCTACGGGTTGTTTGTTTTGGCGTATATAGCCGGCTGATGAGTTACTCTGTATTTGGTTTGGGCTTATGGTTCATAAGCTCATTTTTTGTGGCTTATTTTTGAACTTTCTGGCTTATTTTAGTATATTATGACATACTAAACTTATATAAGCTAAAAAAAAAAATAAAAAAAAATGAGCTTATAAAACATAAGTCCAAAATCAAATAAGTCTTAAGCCGGCTAGATAAGCCAAAACAAACACCCCCTAATGAAAATTATTCTATAATAAATTAATAATTACATAACCTACATACATAGCACACCGTATAAATTCTTATTACAAAAGGTGAAACATAGTCCATAAATATAACACGTTATATAAAAATTCCATGCTTCTAAAAGAGTTTGATAAAATTAGTTACTGTGTCTTCAAAAAGAGTTGATAAAACTGTCGTGCTTCAATCATGATCTTATGCAATTTACCTCTTCCATGTTAGCCAAAAAACCAGTCAGTCAGACCGCAAGAAAGTAACTTGATATAGAAAGATAACCAAAAAAATACTTCTTGGTATCTTAATGGCTAACTTTATCTTAATGCCTTGTAAATATATCACACTAGATCAAAACATTTGTTTCTCAAACAAGAGTGATCAAACAATGACTGTATGTTTAATTGTTTATACAAAAACCCAAACCAAAATATGTGGGGGATCTTCTTGGTAACTTAAAAAATTTGAAACATCAAAAAACGGCGATTTGTGGGTTGGATGACTTGATCTCATGACCTACCACTTGCAAATGATAAGAACTAAGC
This sequence comes from Artemisia annua, assembly GCA_014162995.1. Classification (NCBI taxonomy): domain Eukaryota; kingdom Viridiplantae; phylum Streptophyta; class Magnoliopsida; order Asterales; family Asteraceae; genus Artemisia; species Artemisia annua. The sequence continues at coordinate 9,496 of LBNU01007127.1, forward strand.
TTTTGCCACTCCACCAACACATCACAATACTAATTTTAATACAACAATAATACTATATAAATACATACAAAGAGCAACTTCAAATTTATTGCATCATAACAACTATATAAGTGAATGGTGGTCTGATTATTTACAACAACAACACATGAAAAAAGGTTTTTGTATAAAAAGCGGGGATGTTAGTATTTTGATAAAGTCGAATTGTTGGATTGGATAATTTTTATTAGATCGTAAAAAGTGAAAGGATCTTTTTTTGGTAATTCAAAGAAACTTGAAGCACCATAAAGTCAACCAAAAAAAAATAAAATAAAAATGGAGCTGGTACTTGCGTGACTCGATCCATGGCCTAGCACTCTAGGTGTCAAGGACTAAGCTCTTGCCACTCAAGCAACCAACACACTTATACTCACTTTCCAACAATAGTTTTATATACCTACATAGAGAAGCTCTTTCTTGTAAACAATGAAATATAGTCCATAATCCATACAATAACATTGTATTTGTCAAGCTTAACAAATAGATGACAAAAATCACTGCTTTAAGTGGTCAGAACAATTTGCTCAAAAAAAAAAAAAAAGGTGGTTAGAACATAAGTTTCACACTTCTTCTTATTAATATGGTTTAATTGATATATGTAACTTGATATAGAAAAATAGCCAAAGAATAGTTATTGGCTTATCTTTGTGGCTAGCTTTATCGTTCTGACTTTGTATACATATTACATTAGATCAAAACAAAAACTTATGGTTCTCAACAAGAGTGACTAAACAAGGGTGGACAATTTGAATTCGATTGTATGCCTTGATAAAACAAAAACCAAATATGTGCGAAATCTTGTAGGTAATTTAAAATAAATTGAAACATCAAAAACTAAAAGAAAATAATAAATTAAAAACAAGGTGTGTTGCCGCTGTGGCTTGATTTCGTGACCTAACACTCAAAGGTACTAAGACCACCGGGTGTGGAGCTCGTTGTTGGTTCGCCGTTCCAATATTAATATATAGATACATACAAAGACTTCAAATATACTGCACCTAATAGCTTCTGTTTAGGAACACCGAATCTCTAGTCTATAAAGAATGATATGGTAATAGTAATTAACTAGTTACGGTACCCTGCTTCAAAAAGAGATGATAAAGTGTTTTGCTTAAAGTAGTTAAAAGAGGTTGTAAAAATCGTTAGGCGTTAGTGAGGCGGTCGGGTAGGGCCTAGCGATTAATCGGTTAGGTTAGGTGAAGATTAATCAGATTGAATTTTTATGCACAAAATTGTAATTTTAAATATTATATTATATTATACGTATGAGATAAGCACAATGCATCAAAGTTCAAATATAAACATAATACATAATTTTATATATTATATTATATTATACTTTTTAGCTATTTGGCTAAAGTAATAATTTATATTTTCAACTTTCAAGTATACACACATATATACATAGGAATTTCTTTAACTTGGTTAAGACAAGGAAACCTCTTGGTTAAGACAAGGAAACCGTAAAGATAAAAGAAATTGTATAGCTCTTTAAAATTCTCATTTTCACGTGGCCTTATGTCAAATCTTGGCACACTTTAGCGGACTTCGGGCCACCATCCTATTAAATTCGGACGTCAAAAAAATTATTTCTCAAACTATAGGGTTACAAGCGGAATAAAACAATGAGGATTCAATGGTATAGTTTTCTCTGAATCCTATAAATAAGTAGTATCCAAAAACAATATTAAGCATGCTTAAATAAATTTGTAAAATATTTAGTCTTAATTTTCATTGATACACATGTTTTAAGAACATGAGTAGTTAAACTCTTTTTATGCCTATTTTTATAGAAAATAGTTTGTTATTGTTTTAAGTCATTCAAACCTAGAAGACCCGTCATCCATAAATGTAATCTTTAAGAAAAAGGTATAACAAAAAGACATAGTCGGCCGAAAACTTTAATTATAAGGTACCCACCGCCGCAAAACGTGGGTACCCTAAAAAAACCAAAACGAAAAAAATTGCTTCTCAGCTTTTTATCAACTTCAAATCATGTCCAATAATAGAAACATATTTACTTGTAAAAACATAATAACTTGTAAAACCGAAAAAACAGCATTCTCAAAAGTTCAGTTACGTATTTAAAATCTCTATTATACTCGTAACAAATACGAAAGTTATATACTCCCTCCGTCCCAAATTAATTGTCCTCATTTGACTTTTCAAAGTCTTAATTTCTCAACTTTAATCTCAAATATTTTTGTATGTGTTATATAATACTTGATGAAAATTATATGAATTGATTGGTTTTTAAATGTTTTTTCGTTGGTATAATTTTCATCAAGTATTAGATAACACGTATAAAAAGATTAAAGATCAAAATTGAGAAATTAAGATTTTAAAATGTCAAATGAGGACAATAATTTTGGGACGGAGGGAGTATGTTTCAGGTATCTGTGACACTTGTTCATCTCACATTTACCATTAAGTTACCTAAGTAAATTATCTCGCCCCACTTCTTTGCCCTGTATCCAGAAGATGAACATTTTTGGTGCACACTCATTCGGTTTCATACTTTCATACGCATGTTGGGGCGTTTGGAGTTTCATGTAGTATGCTTCCTAGCAGGGGCGGTACCACAATGGGGGCAGTGTGGGCAGCTGCCCCCACAAAGTTCACTCGAGTAATGTTGATTGATCAGAGAATTTCATTTTACCCCTATAAATGGATAAATAGTTTATGTGAAAATTTATCCGATAGTTGCATCATAGTCAAGTTGTTAAGGACATTTGCACTTTCGTAAATATAATGTTCGATTCTTGTGCTACTCTATAGTTTTGTGAATTTTTGTCATCCAACTTTTTATTTTTGCTTCAACTACTTTGTGTTAATATCGATGAGGAAAAACAAGTATGTGCTAAATATTGTATATATCATCGTCAATTCTAAGTTTCGGTTCTTGCATGCAAACAAGTACCGAAAAATTCACTTTCATTAAAAGTAAAATCGATTTCATTATGGCAACAAATTAAGGTCGAGTTATTGACATGACCCGACTCGCACACACTTTTAACTTTTGCCCCCTCTTGAAAGTTTTTCTGGTACCGCCCCTGCTTCCTAGTTCCTATATGGTAATTTCTCCACCATGCTAGTATTTTGGACTTTGCCTGGTTATTCCTTTCAGAGTCACATACATACTTGACTCGTAATAAGAATTTAAGATAGACACAGTATTTGCTTATCGGACCAAAAATGATACAACTATACGCGACCAGATACTACAGTTAAATTCATATTTTGTTACAACAGCAAAGTAGTAAGAATACCATGAAAGATCAAGAACAAGTTTTTACAACATATTTCTAGACAACTCTCCACTAAAATGGTTAAAAAGGCAAAACTTAGTTAACCTTGTCGCCTCCGCTTAATTCTTTCAAGTGCACCAAGACGGGTGTCACCGTCACCAGTTTCCTTCTCTTTTTCCGCTTCTTCGTCATCTCTTTTCCTAACAAGACCTCCGTACACAGCATCTGGTACGTCTTTTTGTGCAATTTCGACTTTGNAATACCATGAAAGATCAAGAACAAGTTTTTACAACATATTTCTAGACAACTCTCCACTAAAATGGTTAAAAAGGCAAAACTTAGTTAACCTTGTCGCCTCCGCTTAATTCTTTCAAGTGCACCAAGACGGGTGTCACCGTCACCAGTTTCCTTCTCTTTTTCCGCTTCTTCGTCATCTCTTTTCCTAACAAGACCTCCGTACACAGCATCTGGTACGTCTTTTTGTGCAATTTCGACTTTGCCATCATCATCTTCTTCATCACTTTCGCTTCCTTCTGGAAGTTCAATTTCTTCTTGATTTTGGACCAATCCTGAAGCGGTTTCTGATAACTGTATGCTGCTACTCACAAATCCAAGCTTCCTAGGAGCACTGTTTTCCTTTGGCGCTAGCTGCCTTTCTAAAGCTTCCATTTCACTCTCAGGGACTCCTGCTTGATTCATTGCTTCATCCACAGTAGGCTTCTGTAAGTACTCGGGCAAAAAGACGTGTGTCTGAAAGAACAAATTGAAACATATTAGTATCATGATCCTCAATCCTCATGCACTTCTCTATGCCAATTATACCCCTCTACAATCTCCAATTTGCATTCTAGGCTGTTTATCAATATTTCTCCCTACATGTAACAATTTTGAACAATTTGCTTATTGGGTCAGATTAAGTCGTATTTATGAGTGTGTGTCTGAAATAACAAATTAAAACATATTAGTATCATGATCCTCAATCCTCATGCACTTCTGTATGCCAATTATACCCCTCTACAATCTCCAATTTGCATTCTAGGGAATTTAAAGAAAAAGTTGTAGCTGTTTATCAATATTTCTCCCTATATATAGCAATTTTGAACAATTTGCTTATTGAATCAGATTAAGTAGTATTTATATCTGAACTACTCAAGGCTTGCCTCGCTAGAAACTCAACCTGAGCTCAAGATAGAAAAGCTAGAAGTTGAGTTGGTTTAATACAGAAGCTTGAGCCTAAGCTTTAAATACTGAGCTCACTTAAGCTTGCAAGCCAAAACAAACGTGCAGACAAAAATCAAGACGATCTTTGGCTTCTTTAGACTCCTCTGACAAACAAGCTCAATCGTATAAAATTAGTCACGATCTTTAGCTCAAATTTTACAAACGAATCGACCTCGAGCTCGGCTCTTTTACAGCCCGGCCTGGTCATGTTTTATTTCAAATGTGTCCTCCAAAAACTATGTTTAGTGCATACAATCTCCTAATTTTGTTTGTAATATTAACTAACACACTTATTATTCATAGAAAAAAAACAAACAAATAAGCATAGAACAAAAATGGTTTACTTAGTGTCTGCCGGTTTGAACAGAAATCCATTTTGAACTGTTGGACAAGAAAAACCGAAAGAAAGTAAGCATACCTGGCTATGTCTTGCAGAAACACTCCTCTTAATCCGAAGCATGTCACGGAAAGTATCCTCATTGCCATGGTTTACTTCAAATTCATTCCACGTTTTCCAAAAATCACCATCAAACCGAGGGTCTGCCAGCCTAGATGCATAACAGAATATTTGACGCGCACGATCAATTTCTCCAAGACTTTTTTCAAGCTCAGCATACTTGATGCACATCTTCATAGCATCTTTCTCGGGGAGTCCTTCAGAAGAAATAGCCTGCGCATAGATCTCCCGAGTTTTTGGAACACCATATATTTCCGCTGCACGAGCAATGTATATTTCATACATGCTCAACTGCTCGCTGGCTGGGACCACCTTTGTTGCTTGATCATAAACACCCATGGCTCGTTTAGCTAGACCAAAATCCTCTTCTAACTTGGCATACTGAAGATATAATGGCTTTAAAACTTCAGCAGGAGCCTGTTTAACAGCATGCTCAAATAGCTCTCTAGACCTCTCAAGCTTTGACTTCCCGTATCTTTTGACAAACTTTGAGAGATAAGTAACCCAAATGTCTTTCACATGTGAATATTTGAAGATCTTCACCCCTCTTTCATAGACCTTGAAAGCATCCTCAAAACACTTATGATCCTGGAGCACATGTAAGTTAAATTTTAGTTTCCGAAGCGTTAAGTAGTAGAAAAATAACATGAAGAAAATAAGGTTCAAAATTGAAAATTGTGGATATAATGAAGAAAATACAAGTGACTTTACATACCTCAAGGAGCATTGCATAGTTTATAATAATTTGTGGTGTGGCAATCTGAAGATCCAAGATCCGCTCATAGACAGCACGGGTTGATTCCAAAGTGCCTAAACTTTCCTCTAAATCCACATAAAATGTCCAAAGTCTTAGAGACTTGTGCAACTTTATTTGTACTGGTTCATTGCCATCAGCAGCCACTGCAGTAGAAAATTGCAAGATAAAACAGTGTAAGTTGTAACTCTAGAGTCCAAGCTATCAATTCTAAACCATGCATGCTACAAAAGTGAACGGTAGAAACCAATTCGTATCTAATCAACACCCGTAAGTCACAGACTACAAATGTGGTAAAACTTGTTGGGTCAACCCAACCCAACCTGTCTGTTTGGACCCATACTACAAATGACATGTGATGACCCTGTTCTCGAACTATGCGGTCATCCTGGTCCAGAAGACTGTAGTTCTATCGGTAAATAGTTTCTGCTATGATTTATGTAAAATTTGGTTTCTTATTACCCATGTTGTGCACTTATGGTAATTGCAAAGTGAAACAAAACAAAAGAAAATACAAAGGTATCAAATATGCATGACAAAATTAAATATAAATAGAGGAATAGCTTACCTCTGCGTTTCACCTCAGCAGACGGTTCAGCAGTAGCACGCCTCATTAACTCCAACGCTCCCTTGAAATTCTTGTGCCTAAGTTCCATCTCTGCCCATTCACACCAAACACTAGCCAGGTCATCCACGGCTTTATAATTGACTTGCACAGCCTTATCTAAGATCACCCTGGCATTAGGGACATCCTTATGAGTTTCATACAACTTCGCAAACGCAACCCATAACGTATGTGGTTTGCCAACCGCTTTCATTGGGTCAATCGTTCTTACAGCCTCGGTGTATGTCAATATCTGCTTCGTCGGGTTTCCCTCAAATATCTTAACTCTCCTATGCCACTGTTCCACGTTATGAGGATTTTGGCGTAAAAGAACACTATTAGCCAATTCAGGACTCCGGTTTATAAGATGCTCCAACCTCTCTATTCTCAAATCAACATCCTTCTCGTCACACAACCAAAACTTCTTAAGCTTCTCCTTTAACTTCCCCACATTAAGCCGATTATCTTCCTCCTCTGCACCATCATCCTCAACACCATTCTCTTTCCCACATTCACATTCTTCTTCCTCCTCGTCCTCACTCATCGCTTCCATCTTCAATGCTAGCACACTCTCTTCAAACTGCAAATACGTGTCAAAAATCACACTAAAATCACTAACCCTAACAACCGTCGTCATCCCTTCCTCAAACACATCCCTCGCCTTCTCCAACAACTTCCTTCGAATATAATAATCAGCTAACGACGTCCACAGCCTCCCAACCTCATCACTAAACTTTCTAATCCCATCTCTGATAATCGCATCAACATTCAACCCCGAAATCTCACTCGCATGATTCGTCAACAAATCACAAAACTCCAACCACAGCGTATGCTTGGTCTTCCCTTTGATACTACAAAAGCTATCGTCATTCAAAACCCCCGCTAACCTCTCCGCCGCCTCTTGCCACAACCCCGAACTCAACAGAAACTCAATAAAATCCTCTATATGTTGGGGATCATACTTGATATACCTCCTATAAACCCTAACCGACGTCTCAATCGGCACTCCCCTCTGACTCACGAAAACCAAATACAACTTCCAGATCCTATCATGTTGGGTCACAGGCAACGCACACAATGCCCTATCAAACGCCCTACGTGTACGCGTCACAATCTTCTGCTCAGTCAAACTCCTTAAATACATAGTCCAAATCGTAGGCATGTTATGCATGGTGACTAAAGCGCGCTCAAAAGTGTTATTTAAACTATCATATTGGGAATGTGAAACGGGCAAGTTGCGGACTAGCTCGAGACGCTCATGGAGATAGGCGTGCCATAACTTGTAACTAGCAGGGAGGGATTTGAGGGCGCGTTCGTAAATAATGGAACGTTTTGTAAAAGGGGAGTGGGTTCGGGCGATTAAATAACGCCACCAGAGTTTTAAACTAAATGGGTTACGAATGAGTTCTTCCTCGTATACAAGGTCGTCTTCTGATGGGTATAAATCTTTTGATATCGACATTAGGGATATGAGATGAGTTATCACGAGGCGGTATAAAACAAGCGGGAAAAATATCTATAAACAAACGAATATAGGAATAAGAAGAAATCGAGTTTTATTAGAATGAATGAAATTTTAGGTCTAACGAGATTATATATATAGGAAAAATCTATATGAGTCGGTGGGTCATGCACTGGCGGTTTTTAGTTTCACCTATTCTATTCGAAAAAAAATATATATATAGCTTCATACACATATACAATATATTTTACCTCTGAATTTAATTGTTCAAAAAGGAATATAATTCTCGTTCAATATGAATTATGAATAACATAAAATATCCAAAATGTTGATTAAGTTATGCTATAAGCCCTAAATTAAGAGAAAATGTAAGTTTCAAAAAGTTATAAAATCATGTGAAATGGGTCCGGTTTAGGCTATGTTTGGCACAAAGCTTTTTGGAGCTTTTTTGTGTAATGAGCGGTGAACAATGAGCTTTTTGATTTATAGTGTTCGTTTGGCATGAGAGATGTGGGCTTTGCTATTTTTTAGAAAAGCTCATTTTCCCAATGCTTCTTTAAGAAGCTGTGAGCTTTTTTGGCTACTGCTCACAGCTCACTGCTACTGCTCACAGCTATTTTTGCCAAACATAGCCTTAACCACAAGGAAAAAAGGGGTATTGAAAGAAAGGTAAAAAGGACGCCATGTCCTACTCTGATTAAATATTTAAGATTTCTTAATATAGATTTTAAGTAATTACAAATAAAAGAGCACTAACAACTATTCAAAGCACAAATACAATCATTTAAATTCACATACAATTAATACACTAATTAAATCACCCTTCACTAAAATATACAATTATCTTACCACATGGTATAATGCAATTAAACTACTAAACCAAACATATAAATTTGTAGTCTCATCAATGAATATATTTTATTCACTTGTTGCACTATCCCAACCTATATAAAACACAAGTTTGATTGCTATTTTTAGAGGAAAAAAATCACCCAAAAACTCTAATAAAACGACACGTGGAAATGCACTACTATTAGAAAGTTTTCACAAAATTTGAAATGAATTCGTTTAACTAAGTCAAACAAAAACCCATCAAATAAGGAAGTGAATCAATATTTGATTTATTTGTTTTTTCAAATTCATTCCGGTAATCTCTGTAACAATTCATTCCAGAACAATTCAAATTCATTACCCTGTATCACATTGTAAACAAAAATTGAAGATGCCAATTGAATGATTATTTTGTGCAGAGAAGGTGATGAAATTCATAACCTACAACATGCTGTTCGGTCATTGAATTTTACCAATATCAAATGATACAGGTATGTTAATTTACAATTGTTAAAATTCAAACTCTATTATCAGAAAGTTCAACCTTTTCTTGATTTTTGTTTGACGAAATTATGAACCCTAATTTCAATTGCATTGGCATGAAATCAATTGTGTTTTTACCTAATAGTTCATAAATTAAAATCTCATCTTCAATATAATTGATGGTTAAAAATTACAACATATTGAAAAGCAATCGTTTCATCCCCAAAAATATCATATTAATATATATTTAAAAAAAAATATCATAGTAATATATGTTTAATGCTTAAATAGTTGATTAAATGACCCATCAATCAATTTTTTCTCTATTAAATTGCAGGATCTTAAACTGAGAAAGGTCTTATGAAGATGATTTTTTCATGCAATATTGTTCTTCTGTAGTGACAGCTTTGATGTAGTATTGTTTTTAAAATATGATTGATGTAGATTCTGATACTTTTTATGTTTTACCAAGATGTGATATGAAGAATTGAAGGCCGCGTGGAAGATGTTCGATGAAATGTTTAAGAGAAAGGTACTTCATTTTTGCCATAGTAAGCATTTTCGATGTTTAAAAGAAATTGAAATGAGTTTATTGCCATAATGAAATGAACTAAATTAACATACTTCAGTTTTGGAATGTTCATGTAAATAGGTGATCGAAGGGAGTTGCAAAACCAAGATCAACAAGATTTAAGATCACTGAAAGAACATAAAGAAGAAAGATGGTGGTGGTTGCAGCAATGTTAAGTGCAACCTCAAATATTAGGTGATCTTTGTGTGCAAAAATATATTGACAGTTAGAGTTAATATACTGACATTAGTTTTTTAGATATAATTGTCTTAGTATGATTAGCTTAACCTGGTATAATAACCTGTCATCAAAATATCTAAAATTGATAATGATATGGCATCGATGCAAATAAGGGTGCAAGAAATGGAGTTACATGCATCAGATAGAGTTGATACTATTTCTCGTGATCTTGATAGGAAAACATTTGACTGGAGCATCAATAGGATAATTTTGCAACTCAGATAAAGGAAGCTAAAAATGTATCGACTTTTAGAAATTACGTGCTTTTATCTTCATAATGTTGTAATATTTCATTGTAAAGGGCATATCTCTTTATCCGTCCATATTCACTTTATGCGTTCATGTAGTATATGACTATCTTGCTAATGTTCTATTTTTAACATGAAACCAGAAAAATGGAGAAAAAGCAGGCATTATTAAAGGCAAAGAATGACCCCGAAAGTAGCTTGTCATCTGTTCATAATTACGGTTTGTGTGATTGAAGAGATGTTTGTTGAGTCATACATATGTAATGGTGATTACATGAATGGCCTAAATTTACACTATTAATTAAATCTGTTACGTGATGCAGCATATCCCCAAAGTAAATGGTGAAATGTCTTTAGGTGATGAAGGTACTACTGATCACCAGAGGCTATTAGATAGGTTTTGCATCTCTTTTGATCACGCTCATCCATGTTCTAACATGTATTTGATAAATTTTGCTAACGATGGGCTTATTAGCTTTACGATGTGCTGTTTGGAAGTGGAAAACAATGGCTTATTAGCTTTCTATCATATTCTTTACTTCCATAGCTTAAAAAAGGAACATCATAAAAATTTAATGGCTTATTATCTATTGAAGTGCAAGAAATTATCTTGGTTACTTTTTTCATTCATATAACAATTTGTATACATGAAAGTTTAATATTTTATAATAATTTATGTTTGTATAAGCATTTGATAAATGAATGATAATAGATTGTGCCATTAACTAACGCAGGTTCAATGCAACAATCATAGGGCATTATTAGATGGACATTGGCTTCACAATTGAGTAAACAAGTGATGCATCCTAAAGGTTTGTTATTTTTACCTTTTGAAGATTGTTATCGGAAAGTAAGACATGGTATAATGATTTCCTGCATACCTTAAAACAACATAGCGAATAATTTCCTAACATTAAAGCTATGTCAAAGTAATTAGTTAATTACGTTGAAAAACACGGCCTATGAGCCATCAATTAGCTACATAAGTGGTAATAATGTTTCCTAAAATGGAATTGTCAAATGAGGTTGGGTTTATCATCAAATTTTAATTCAATGATATATAGTATAAAAATATTTTATTGATGATAAAGTCTATTGCAGGTTTGTAGTAGGTAATGTTATGAAGATAATGATGGAGTGCATTAGCTATTGGCTCAAGCACTTAGAGCAACTTGCAGGTTCTTATGTATTCACCTCATTCCAACTTATAAAAAAATGTAGTTGTCATATGACACATGCGGTCTTTTAGATTTCGCGACTGGTGTAAATTGATTTTAGTACCTATATGGTGCAGATATGGTTATCGAATCTCCATAAGAATATATACTATATCGTGGTTATAGCATAGCATTAAACGTATTAAGGGTATTTGTTTGATCATATACATGTTTATGATAATTTAGTCATTTTTTGTGTTTGGGCGTGTGTGTCTGTATATGTATGTATTTTTTGTGGTAATTAGTCAATGGTAAGTAATTCGGTCAGATTATGCACCATGGTTCCTTTCTGCCTTAAAATTTGGGTGGTGTTGTCAACTGTTTCTTCAAAACTACTTGAATATTTTCTGCAAATGCCTTCTTATGATTTTGATTAACCTCTACTTGCAAGTTGTCGACATTAAATGTATGAAATCCATTAGTCGAATGATGTACCAATGATGGTAACTTTTTGAATTGATCTTACCTTAAAGTTTATGAAGAGTAATGAGTGACGATATATGGCCAAACACATTTCTTTTCAAAAAATAAGGGAAAGCTTATGTAAAAGTAATGAGCGAGTAAGCGACAATATATTGCTAAACTCCTTCTATTTTCTTCAGAAAATTTGATGCTATGCATGCCTTTGCAAGAGAAGGTGTTGCAGAGATATTGATCAAGTGTGTTGAGGGTGGCATTGTAGTGAATATGAAGGGTATGTTACCTTTAAAAAAAATAATTTATTAGTTAGTCTTCATTGGGGCTAAGGATGCTTTAAACATTCAAACTGAGATAAATATCTACTGTTATTTCTATAATTGCAGATAGTGAGGGTCGGACCCCTTTGCATTAGGTTGTTGATTGTGGCCATGTCAAAGCTGCATAATTGCTCTTGAGTAGGAACGCCAATGTGAACTTAAACGTATTACTTACATGAAATTGGGCTGATTTGCTCTGCTTTGTCTAAACTTGCAACGACTCTTCATTGGGGCTAAGGATGCTTTAAACATTCAAACTGAGATAAATATCTACTGTTATTTCTAATATTGCATATAGTGAAGGTCGGACTCTTCATTGGGGCTAAAGATGCTTTAAATATTCAAACTGAGATAAATATCTACTGTTATTTCTAAAATTGCAGATGGTGATGGTCGGGCCCCTTTGCATTGGGTTGATGATTGTGGTCATGCCAAAGCTGCAGAATTGCTCTTGAGTAGGAACGCCAATGTGAACTTAAAGGTAATACTCTGCTTTGTCTAAACTTGCAACGGCTCGATGGGTCCAAAGTTAAAAAGTTAGCTATAAATGATATGGGATCAAAAACAATTTGGAAGTACACATCATTGTTATTATTATTTTGAACATTCCTTTAAACATAAGATTTATAATCATATTTAGTACAACAATAATATGTGAAACTTTCTACACAATTATATATTTTTAAAGGGCCATTACAGTCGTTTGGGTTTAGATGGGGTTTGGTCTCACAGATGGACACCATGCATTTGTGCAACCAATTCTATAAAAATACCCGAGTAATGGAATGCTTGTCTACATATGATTGGGTGTGTTGGAGGTTGCAGAATCGCACCCCCTTTTGTGCCACCACCTTGACCAAATGTGAAAATATACGATTAAATATGGCCATAGTTAGATATGTAAAGGAAAATACAACACTGTAGGTAATTTTCTCATCAAAAAATGTGTCGCATTGATTACAAAGTGGTACTTGCTAACATCTTCAATCATAAACCATATGCGTTAATAAGATTTTAAAATTTGGTACAAAGTTAGTGAGACTAGAATGTCACATGTACGTTTCAATCCGTGGGTCCTATCCCCTTAGGTGAACTCATATTTCTATTGATTTTCTTACCTAAAGGATAACGATGGCCAAACACCGATGCATTATGCTGCTGTTTGTGATAGAGAATGTATTGCTGAGTTGCTTGTGAAGAAAAAGGTTGCTTGTAAGTTTCATATATTCTCTGGAGTTAGATGAAGTTCATTAATAATTGGTGTTGTAGGTTTTTGTAATAGTAGTAATAGTAATGGAATTTAGATGAAAATCCACAGTTTGTTTTATAGCTTTCAAAAATCTAAAGCATTTTTTAGTAATAGTAGGAATTAAAGTGGAGATAAATCTCTATAACGAAGATTAACCCATGATTATTTTGACATATGAGTCTGGTCTTTGTTTATCTACTTTAACCTGAGTTGGCTTTTATTATAGGCTAGACTCTAGAGAATCTGCTAAGTTAGTTTGAACCCACTATAATTTTACTAATTATCACTATTCAATGAATACCCGTTTGATATTATTAGATTTTAGGATGAACCATGTGAAAAAGTTTTGATTTTGATGATGTTTGTATTTTGAAGTGTTTATTCAGCTCTGTTTTTTAGTACCCATTTGAAAAATAGGGTCTGCTTTAGTATGAATTTGATTATTATTTGAAGTTATACTTGGAGCTTATAGTGTTTATAGAGTTAATACAATTTTTTAAGAAACACATTTGAGAAAAATAAGTCTTTCCTGGCTTTCAACTCGGGTCTTTGTTAATCATTTTAACAGTTCCCCCTGTTAGCTAACCAATAGATATATGTGAGTAGGTATGTTATGAGAAATAAAACAGGTTGGATTCAAAACAAAAATGTTGGAATAACTGATGCGCAACATTTTTCTTTTATTAATAGGTATTGTACTTTTTTGACAGTTAAATGGAACTTGATATGAAAACAACCAAAACAAAATAGAACAATGGAGAACTCATCAACCAAATACAAGGAAGTTGTGATAAGTGAAAACCAAAAAATAACACACACCCTCCCACAAGATATGCATAGGAAGGGACACCTCAAACAAACACTACAGTCAGACATGGACTGACACAGAGACACTCAAACACCACCCAAAGTTGAATTAACAAAACTCAGCACACCCAACCATCATAAGTCTATACAACCATAACCAACATCCATGACATAAATTCAAACTAAAGCAGAATATACACCTTTGTATCTATTATGATTGTATTGGCTGTATCAAGTTAAAATACTACAAATAGTGTTGAACCCAACAAGTTATTCTTATTATTTTCTCCTAAGTTTGTAATTGAATATCGTTGGTTATTGCTCACTTGTGCTTTACATGTTCGGAATAAAAATATTGTTTCAACAATTGAATTTCATTGCTGTTTTGGCAAGTTCTATTTGCTTTAGTTTATAGTTTTGAACTTTGTGTTTGTACATATTTTGTACGCACTGACACACATGTTAGGTATTTCACTTCATAAATTTGTATAGTTCTATTTGCTTTAGTTTATAGTTTTGAACTTTGTGTTTGTACATATTTTGTACGCACTGACACACATGTTAGGTATTTCACTTCATAAATTTGTATTGAAGGTAGGTGCACCTATCATGTGTTTGCGAAACATTGACCAAAGGGATGGTCTTTGCAACGACACAAGGTTGCAAGTATTAAGGATGGGAAATATAAATATAGAAGCACGAATCATTTCAGGTGGTAAAGTTGAAACAGTTTGTGTTATACTGCGGATGCTCATAAGCCCGTCAGACACGAAAATGCCTTTCAAGTTAAATAGGATACAATTCCCTATTTATGTTTTGTTTCGCTATGACCATTAACAAAAGCTAAGGTCAGACTAAGGTTTTGCTACAACGTCCTGTCTTTTCACATGGTCACTTATATATCGTTGTTTCAAGAGTTAAAAGCAACCGGGGTCTGAAAGTCTTTTGTTGTAACAGAGATGGCAACTACACAAATGAAACGACTAACGTTGTCTACAAAGAAGTGTTACATCGTCTTTCACTTATTTCTTTTAATGTTGTTTATATTTTTTATTGATATGAATTTTGTCGTATATTATTATACATATTTTGTCGTCTCATATATTTTTGTAAGTCATTACATATTTGATATGGTATTTTTAGATTCTCATTTTTTAACGTTATTAATTAATATTAATTTAAGTGAAATGATAGAGCTAGCCCGCCCATCGGGCGGGTCTTGAAGCTAGTATAGAATATAGTTAAGCATTTTATATATTGACTAGTTGTCCGTGACGGACATGCGGACGGACATGCGGACACAATACTAAATATTTGGTGCCGTTAACATTTATTTTAGGGTACCCGCCGCGTACCCGCCGTCAACGCGCGGGTACCATACTAGGATAAATTAAAGCTTGATCGGAAGTAGTATGGAACAAAATAATGCATTAATTAGAGTAGTATTTATGAAGTCAGCATCGTACACCGCTGTCTTCATTCACAACCTTACGTTAATTGCTTTCTTTGAATAAAGGTATCGAAATATAGTATGTACGAGACAACATGGCCCGTGCGATGCACGGGCTTTGTTCACCGTAAAGAATCATTGGTTTTGCAAGGGTTATGCATATTTAGTTATTATGCTTAGATTCGATCAAAGGTACTCGACTGAATAAAGAAAATTTGTTTAAGTAAGTTTTTGTAAATAGAATTGTTTCAATAAAAATGCATCAAATACTTAGTGACTTTCATCACCATAACGCAACACATGTTATTTCAAACACAAAATTTATTTTTTCATCGCTTGAGCTATTTTCACTTTTTGGGTTCAAAATGGTAAATTACAAAGAATTAATTCACTTTCATAATGGCACTGAGACAATGGAAATGGCTATTTATAGTGTCTAAGGGTGTTTCTTTTTTCTTCTAGACTAAGAGGCTTATAAATATATGTGGGGTCCATGTCTATTAGAGCCACTTAATGGGGAGGGGTTAATATTTCTTGCCTTGTGGATATAGAGGAAGTAGTGGAAAATAAGTGGGTCCTATTTAAAAAGAAATATTATTAAATGTCATGTGGACTCAATCCATTAGCTAAGAGAAAAAAGAAACACACCCTTAAGTCTTTAATTATCAAGTATATGATAAGTGTTGTAATGATAATTTGATTAGTAATTATTAGTAAATGTTAGTAATGTTTTTGACCGCTCAACGTAACATTCATAGCATAGAACATAGATTAGTTGATTTATTATAGCAAAATGTAAACTACGCAGCAATTCTCTTTTGAAATGCAAACCAAAATCATGTAATGGAAAACTAATGTTTTAGTTACAAAAGACTTTTCAAGTTCTTATAAATTAAAAATAACTCTCCAACTTTTCAAGAAACTTTAAAAGCTATTAAAAGCTTTCAAATAAAGCTCTAGATTAACGAATAATAAGCTTTACTAATTTGTATAACATGCGATGCACACCTTTGTTCACCCTAAAGAATCATCGATCGATTGTGTAAGGGTTGTGAGTATATAGTTATTATTTTTAGTTTTGATCAGGGATACTCGACTGAATAAATGAAGTTCCTTTAAATAACATTTTTTAAATAAAATTGTTTGAACCAACATGCCCATATGATGGATGTAGACGCATAGTCTGGACTAGGCCAGGAATGGGCTAGGCCCGGCGACAGCGGCCCACTCTACACCTAAAACCCTAATCCATGCCTTATAAATACATGGATGAGATCCCTTTATTCAGCAGATTACAACAGGTTACCCTAAACCTAATCACTCATATATGCTACATCGCATCAATGACTAACTTGACCGTCGGAGGTGGATCCCGGGGCTACGGCCTCGGGTCCACTCCTAACGGGTTCTCTTTGTTGACAGGTCTACTTAGGGCTCGAGAAGACGACTAACGGCCCATGGAGAGTCGTCGAATACAGCCCGCGCCATCATATACTTGTTGATATCGTTACTTATAATTGTGCAAGTCTATTGGTGAAACATAAAGTTTGAATTGGTGTTTTGATAAACAAGGTTTTTGTAAATTAAATATAAAAGGACGTAAAACTATTCAACCCCCCTTCTAGTTTTCCACAATTTCTTCAAAACAATACAACATCCCGCTAAGTGGTACCCCAGAGGTGCACGGGGAAATCCACAGAAATGGATTATTTTATTGTGGTTTGTCATCATCGATCATGGAAGCGGTACCCAAAAACCCGACATGGCTGCAACCATGTGGTTGCCATGCCAACATACAGGGTTTGGCAAACAGCACTTACCAAATCACCTTTACTGAATGAGCACTTATACCACATCAGAATGAGCACTTATTGCCACACTTGTATGACTTAACAAAGTGCACTAAA